>UZAN01000053.1:0-18082 GCA_900618425.1 Echinostoma caproni | reverse complement strand
GCGAAAACTTTTCTCCCCGTTGATTATGTACATTGTGACGGTTAGCGTGCATGCTTTTTACCTGAAATGTGAGCTCAAGTGCTTACAAAAGTTATACACAATACAATACAATACAATACAATACAATACAATACAATACAATACAATACAATCTCTTTAGTCGGCTAATAGTGCACTGATAGCCGGCTACATTTCTGAAAAATCCGTTTTATGCTTTCTGTCTTCTCTGTCCCCTAATCCCTCATAAACCCCATATTTTCTCACCGCATCACCATCTCGCAATAGATTTAAGCACATGTTTTGTAATGATTACACCGCATTTTATTGACCAATTGAATAAATCCCTTCTTCCCTCACCCCTACTGTATCATTTTAATCATAATTAGAACGGATCTTCAAAGAAGCTTATACTGTAATCAGAGGCTTTCATGCAGATAATTAGGCGTATTATAGAAGACCATTTATTCGATGTTATATATTGTAAAAGTAAAATGTATATCTTAATGGCCGTGTAGTACTTTTCTGTGACAATTCTTTGGCGGCAATTCTGTCCGCCGTATTTATGAACCCTCTGCGTATTTCGGGATCAACAAAGTCCATTGAGACATCGATAAATCTGGGGTTCGTCCGAATAGCATCTAAAGAAATAATGCATATCTTATTAAAATCACTAACCGATAACACCTTTAATAAACAAACGACCGGAAGCTTGCATTTTCCCATGTTTTACGGTGTAATTCATCGACACAGCTAAAGAACCGTGCAGTGCCGTAGGCATGGCACGTTTCACTGTATGTGCCACGTCTTTTCCACACATTTGATTCAATTGTTTCACCAAAGCACTCAGTGGATAAAATAAGTGAAACCTACAAATTTGTCATCTGAAAAATTTTGTTCCAATTCTTCCAGTTGCTTCACGTTGAATTCACATTGAAGCAAATGGGCTGTACTTATAAAAGAAAACGTATTACGAATAAAATACATGTTTCACAGTTAATTTACCTATTGATCTTGGACACCTTTATCTGTGTTCATAAAGACTTGCCTCCCCACAAACAAGACATTTAACTTGTTGCATCCGTTGTTCTCGTATGCGATAAAACGTGCAGCGAGATATGGATGACATTTTAAGAAGCTGAATAAAACTACATGTTTTTGTATGATTATAGAAATAATTCTCCGAAAATTGATAATGAAACCAAAAGCAATAACAGCGAAACAAATGTATCCGATGGACATTAGGAAATAAGAACTAATGCACAGCAGCACCTAACGACAACCCAGCACAAGATAAGAGTCACTCAAACTATCGTTTTCCGCCATAAATTAAAACAAAAGTCAGGAAAGTTTCACTCCAAAAACCCAATTGTTTGGATTGATTTAACAATGCAAATGAGTCTTCAAACCGAAAGCAAATATTATGGATACATGTTAAGGGTAAATTACTGTTTATTATTCAATGTAGCTGGTGTGGCTCATAATTAATTGTGTAGGCGATCGATGCGCTACGTTCTGCTACCTGGGTAGCAGAATGAAATCGTTGACTTCAGGTATTTTTGTAAGGACATATCAAATAATTTATCTGTATCTAAATCCATTTCACCCACAACACAGAGTATCCGTCAGTTATATTTGATGCGAACGTACTCTGCAGTCTAGGTTATCAGTAAAACTGTTTTCTTCTCATACAAGAATTCGCATGCAGTCAGACCGTTACGTACACTGAATCACATAAGCATCACCGATGTACTTCTCCTGGGGTAAGCGACGCGGCAATTTATTATAATTCAAAAGACCAAAACTAAACGTTTGAAGTGTTTGATGCGCGTTTTGGCAGTGGATTCAAATGTGAAACATTTAGAGATGGAGAATATGTAGCTCAGTTTTCACCTACGGTGTTAGTTTGCAAATTGGGAAAAAGGGGTTATACTGACTTCTCAGATACGCCCAGTTGGGTTTCCCTGCCCGCATCAGAGTGGTCGGTATAAATCACTGGGACGAAAACACACACACGTACAAGCAATGTCAAACTAGAAGTCTAGTAGAATGTATAGAAGCTGAAATTCACAAATTAGCCATAAACAAATAACTGTTTTAATGGTAAATCCTCTTTTTCGAACACTCAGGTTTGGCCGGAGACTGAACACGTGTTTCTCTGAATGCAGTTTTCCTCTAGCTAGAATATCACGTAAATAAATATATTTTAAACTGATAAGTATCTCAATAATAAACACAAAGGTAATGGCCCTCACCCCAATCATGTTAATTGGGAATGTTGTACGCTGAAGCCGAATAGTTTATTATGAAGTTCAAAACTAGTGCTTGAACTAATCCCAACTGGGGGGCTAGTCAATCATTTAACGCACCTGTATTGTTTAGTTGCCGTAGATGTTTTGAAGTGAACCACTGGATGGTTCAAACAGCTCCGCTGTTATGCTGCTGTGCAACAAAATATAAATAATTCTGCCGCCCAAGGAGGCTCACTATGTTCAAGTCAAGTCAAGTCAGCAGTAGCTTTATGCACCCAGATGGGTGCATCTTCAGCAACTACATCATATTTGTGGATTCAAATTTACAAAATGATTGCATGATGAAACTGGAAGCAATGAGGTGTTTGTCAATGAAGCAAGCGATTGCGCAATTCTGTGGAAATTTGTCCTTGTCTATAAGTGGACGTGCTAGGTATGGCAGAACAGAATTACGGTGAGCACAGGTACGTGCAAATAGAAAAATTAAAATTAAAGTCTTTAGCGCGTGGATGATGTAGATACAACTTTTGAAAATTCATTGTGTAATGAGTGGTGAGTGTCTGAGAGTATTTTGGCGGCGAAATTTTCACATGCCTGTAGGTGTCCGTCAATGATATATTCGGCGAGTTTATCCCTGGCGATGCCACTACATTTAGAGATGTGTTTCAGAGATCTCGCCAGTAAATAGAAGTCTTTCTTCAACATACCGGGAAAAATTACTGGAGAGCAATACAACCAGTGGGGTAGCACGCATGCATTCACAAATCTAACAATCAGCTTGTGGGGAACAGAAAGTAATCTCAATCGGAGTGAGAAATATGAAAGTTTACTAACTTTGCAGAATGTGTTTTAAACGTGCAGTGACCATGATAAATTGTGTGATAGGATGACGCCAAGGTATTTTACAATTTTTGATTTCGGTACGGGTTGTTGACTTGCAGAGAGGGTGGGGAACCAATCTGTAAGGGCTGAATGTGGTAAATCGACCAAGGGGGAAAACACAACATCCTGACATTTAGGGGCATTCAGTGAGAGGGAACGGGACAGGGACCAAGTGATGACGTCATCCAGCTTGCTTTGAATTTTGGAAGCCTCTTCAGGGGTGGGTGCTTTGCAACCTCTAATAACGTCATCAGCATATTTATAGCCAATGAATGAAGGAGGAATGGGAAATTGTTTGACATACATAGAAAAGAAATATGGGGAAAATATTGCACCTTGCAGGACACCAGAAGAAACTGGGCGAGTGGAGGACTTTTTGCCGTTGAGACATATAAACTGCATTCTATCTGTGAAATAATCACAGATCAGTCTGCTAACGTTTGAATTCACCCCACTTTCAGTAATCAGGTTGAACACAACTGATCAATCAAGACTGCCGAAAGCGTTTTTGTAGTCCAAGAACATCATTCTGACGGTCTTATTTTTCTTATCTAGTACCGAAATTATTGAATGAACGAGATATGCAACGGCATCCAGTGTTGACAGCGAGGAGCGATATGCAAACTGAATATGTCATCTTTGTCAGACTCAATGACAACCCACGGTAATAAGCATCTGTCAAATAATTTGAGCATGACTGACGTACAGGCGATGGGACGATATTTCCCAGGTTCGTTTTTTTGGAACAGGAGTTATCTTGGCCAGTTTCCAAATATCAGGAATTTTTTCCACTTGTGAGACAATCATTGATTATTTTTGATAGTGGGGCTGAAAGGGTACCCGCACATACTTTGAGTACTACTGGTGATAGTTCATCAGGGCCCGATGCTTTATTCAACTTAGTTCTTAGTAGCTGTTTCAGCACTGTGGCGGGTTCGATAGTTGGCGTTGGCATAGAGCTGACTGAGTCTGGCAGGGCAGTGCACCGTGAAACTGGGCCTAACTCAGAATTTAGTCTTTCAACATCGACAGTTTCCCTTTTGTATTTACGGCTACTGCCACAGAATCAGTTGATAGCTCTCCACATGCCACGTCAACTAGAGTTTCCCGGTATAGTGTCGATGTATAGTTTGTTCACCCGATTTATTTCAGCTGTGATCGAAATTGTTAGCCGCTTGACATGTCCTTGTTTATAGGCTTGCTCTTTCCGCCTGCGTAACTGCTTCAGTAACGGTGACGAATATATGTCTTTATGGATAAAGACCGTTTCTAGTGGACAACACTGGTAAAAACAGAAATTAGGGTAGTCCGCATGTTGTGGTTCGTACACGGACCAGTATTTCGTATACGTATCGGATTCCGCGCACTAGTAGTCCGACCCAGAACTAGGACTCGAAACGAAATCAGAAGTCAACTTAGAGGCGGAACGGAATTGTAGTAGGCGGAAATTAGAAAATACAAGGATATCGTGTTCAATAAAACAAAACAGTTCATAGTTCATGAGCAATCACCACACCACAACATGTTCACAGAGGACAGAAGGGTTCTGATCGGGAAACACCGAAAAATCAGTGGAGACATCACGGAACTTAGCATTTCTAGGTTCTCTGATGAACAACTTCTTTGACTCACTATCTTGTAAGGCCTTCTTAAAAATGTGTATCGGTTGGTTTTGCTGTATACAGTGGGAGATACTTTTGAGATACAATGGTCTGAACTGCTCAGGGGAGCGCGTTTCTGGACTTTAAACATTTTTGGTCTGTTTATGAAAACGAAATCGAGCTATGAATTCAGTCTGATAGGAAAAAGTACTAAATTTTGTGGACCCAGTGTGGTAAGGAATGTTACGTCATGTCTGTTGAAATCACCAACAAATATACATAAAGAATCACTTGTTGATTCTCCCTCTCTCTTTGTACCTTTGTACGGAATTATGGACCTTTTGAAGTATGTTCCTGAACAATAGTCGACCCCAGCCTTTGGAATAGTATATTCATACTTTTAGGGCAGGTAGTATTTTGTAAACAAGTCACAAAACTCCGTGCTTTTCGCACGCTTCGCACCATTATTGTATCATACGCAAACCGCGACAAGGTTTTCACTTCTGGGAGATGCGAAATAACCATTTTCAAAAATTATTACAGTAGTCAAGTAAAAAGCCTGAGTAAAAAATTCTGTTGATTATTAGAGATAAATTACGATAGAAAATGAAAGGTAATGCCTAGGCAAACATATCATGCTCTGGTTGGATGCAGAGTGAATAATGCAAGTTAGCGTTGACTAGAGCTGTCGTCATTCTTCGTAAATGCAAAACTTCTCTGGGGTACAGCTTCATTGTGAATGTCTCCTACATCCTATCCTGGGTACTTGAGTTACCTAGCTCAAGATCTGATTTGCGTGACAAAACGCTAACGTTTCAATTTTTACCATGTTTGCTAGAATCCTTTGACTTCTGTGATCGCCCGTTCATAAGGAAATTAGAGTTTGTTGACAAGCTCCCGATTACCTAGATCAACCCGTTTTAGAACGTGGTACGTTTTAGACCCACGGTCCAAGCGCCCTAGGTATTATGTTTGACATTTCGGTGTTCATGTTTGTAAACCTGAGGTTTATCGTTTGTCAATAATGGTGTTCAATGGTCAGAATGAGGCCGTAGCACAACAGGTTGATGCCGCACGTCACAACTCTCAACTGACGACAAACTGGTGATTGTTCTATGGTAATAATCTGATGGAGTCACCCGTACACAGACACAATCTCAATTCAAAGGGGAATACTTAGAGAACTTTGAAGGCTGTATTAGCTTACGAGAGCAAATTGATCGAGCAATATACTACAGGCCCTCGTGAAATAGCGGTGGCTGTCTCTTGAAAATGAAGCACTCTGGAGTCTCTTGGAGGAAATACCTCAAGGAATGCGGTTATGAAGTGAAACAATCGCTCAAAGCAAACACTAATTCGCTTCGTTTTTACTGACTCCCAGAATGATTTTCATTTTAAATATTTTTTTATTCACATAAGAGACAAACAATAAAATTGTGCACTTGCACTTGTTCTGCTTGACTGCTGCCATAATTCCAAAAACATTGGCTAATGTGCTTCATCCAGAAGTGCAACTACTGTCAGAACCTCTTGAGAAGCACATTTTAGTGCATTAACACAAAGCGGACCCCGGAATGAACTTTCTGGAATTGAATTTTTCCAAGTGTTTGGAAGATTTTAATAGTTATTTCTTTCTTATCTATTTTATTGTATACATACACAGGTATGTAATTCCTACGAAAAGATGGGTTTTGAGGGTTTTGTTTCAATTTATGACATTGAAACCATGTCAGAAGGTCCTCGTCCACGACGAATTCTCTGCAGTTTTGAAAGTCCGTGTTGTTTGGAATATGTGCAGGATAGGAAATTGATTTCATCTGAACGAACTCGTGGACATCGGATGTATGTACAGGAATTTACTGAATGCAGAGATGGTTATGTTTTTGTTGCACGAGGTGCAAGAAACATAATCGCATTCGCTGTGGCACTTTTCTGAGAATTCAAATCTACCGCTGGACACTTTGTTGGAACTGATTCTTTACTCTGTTATGGAAGAACCTGTGACACGTGCTGCCGTAATGGCCGACGGGTCTAAAACGACTGAAGTTCAGTGGTATACCTTCTGCAGAGATATATGTTTATCGATGCTGTGTTCCCTCATTACACAATTGGCGGTGCCGGTGTTGTTGTGGAACTTGACGAAACAGTTATGACACGTGGCGAATATGGTAGAGGGAAGCAGCCCTCTACGGTTTTGGAATGTACGATCGGTTTCTGAGGAAGGGGTCTTTCGAACGCG
Organism: Echinostoma caproni; assembly: GCA_900618425.1. Classification (NCBI taxonomy): domain Eukaryota; kingdom Metazoa; phylum Platyhelminthes; class Trematoda; order Plagiorchiida; family Echinostomatidae; genus Echinostoma; species Echinostoma caproni. Next base: position 11,111 of record UZAN01000053.1, on the reverse strand, counting down.
TGGACAAAAGGTCAGCTAATACGCTAATACCAATCATCCGAAAGTGGATCACTCCGGGAACCCGTATTCATTCAGATGAGTGAGCTGCTTACGGAGCCTTAGAGCCCTTGGGTTTTGTGCATCGAACAGTGAATCATTCTCGTGGATTTATAAATCCTTCACCAATAACGTGGAAGCCTTTTTGAGCCGAATCAAGTGGAAAGTAAATAATGTGCACGGTTCCTATGGAGACATGATTTGGGAACATTTGGACAAGGTCCAATACCTTACTAACCTGTTCAAAACTTTCCCGATAACTTCCAGAAATGTTTAGGTCACATTAATCACCTTTATCTCTGTTGATATACCGGTTATCTCTTTAATCTTTTTTATGTTTATATTTTCGCAATACTCATGAGTAGTTTCACTATTAGAAAGAAAATATCACTTAGGATGGGCTGCTTTTTATCAATCCGACGAAAACAATATACTCTACCCATTCACGCGAAACAGGTCATCCTGCCAATTTATCAATCAGTTGACAGTGCTTTCAGAAATGTAGTTCAATTTCTCTCTTTTCTGCTAGCTCATCCCATTGAAAAAACTTGGACTACCTCCATTTGTGACCGCTATCAAAACAGCAGCACGATACTCAACAGAGATGAGGCCAATTAGTATGTCCAAAATAAATTTTATATTCCTGTCTTAAACAGTGTGGAATGAGAGTAGCAGTACTACAACGTTGCGCGATCTGCCCACTTATTTTATAAAACCGGTCAAAATTGAACCGCAATGGGACAAAAATCTCATTCTGCCTAATGAACCATTTCCAAACTATCCACAGGAGTACATGGTACGTGCATGTGTTGTTTCAATATGCGACTACATTGTTTTTTGTAGAGATATCGATTACAAGGTCGTCAACCTCGAGATGTGTTTTTGGACCGTGTTGCAGAACAGCTCAGCTTGATCTGGGCCAAAAGACGACAGCCGAGTTCCAAAGTAACAAGAAGTATCAGGACCCAGGGGGTTGCCACGTGAATTTGCGAACGAGAGCAGAATAACTCTAAACTAATTCCAAACACCATTGCTGGTTGTGAAGCAAGTGTTTGTGATTTATCATATAATGGTATTGCTTTCATTTTTGCGGTTGCTTTTGGCGAAAGTGGCCCGGTGGTAAAGTCACAAAATTATCACCCCGGGGATGTGTGATCGAGTCTCACCACCGCCTGACTTTCCCCATTGTGTGTCGAATGGCAGCTCTATGATTGGCCGCTTCCCCTTTCCTGAAAATCGTATCTCTGTATATTCAATAAAAGGCAGTAATATAAAAAGAAAAAAAGATTATTAGTATTTTGTTGCTCCTGTTTCCCTGGGGAAAAAAGTGGAAACTGTAGGCAAGAGTGTATTATGTTGATTTTACATTGTGTCACAATCATTCGCACACCGAACGTTGATAGATGTGGTTATCGTCACTTCACCGATTGAACGATGCCCGAAGAGGTATAGTTGCCCCGTGGATGATCCTGTACCCAGGTCAGGTCACGTCGGATTGTAGTGGCTTGAGACCGACAGTGTCACATGCTCGAGAGTTGGCACTACATTTGGTCTGCCTGTTCCGCATGTATGCTTTTACATGGTTGCAGGCATTGTTTGCTTGGAGCATTCGCTCGTGCATACTTCTCCTTTGTAGCATAGATCCCGCCCGGATCTTTGACATTCTGAGACCACTTCTTCAGCTAGGTCTTTTATCTTTATTTAAGTCACTGCCACCTCCGGTGAAGAAACTCCACTTAAAACGGTGCGTGAGTTCAGTGCTACATTTTTGCTTGCCAAGCATGTTTGCTTTCAGATACTCTCGAGCGTAGTCAGGCTAAACTCTGGTACTTTCAGGTAACAATATGCTTTCTTTGACTAACCGGTTGTTCCTGAGTCTTGAAGTCTTGAAGTAGTACTCGAGTTCGAGGCTTGCGCCCAATATCCCCGGTTCCGGATTTGTCTTCTTTTCTGCAGTTCGGTGCACGAGCTGAAAGGGATGTTGACGGAAAAGGGAGCTGGCTCCAATATGATGCCGCTGGATTAGGAGTGCAAGCGTCGGGATGAAAATCTAGGAGGAAAGCGAGGATCTGAGAGGAGGAGTAACAGGAATGAGCGGGATAAAGTGGGTGTGTCTGAAGCTAACCGGAGTTGACGGCCTGCCAGTAAGTCCTCTTACGAGTCTCAAAGTGCGCGCGACTTCCTAGTGTCTCGTCGCCCGGGGCAGACAAAAACACTCGTGGGAGTCGTAAACGTATATTGGCGAATCGTGGTACTTAATAGTACCGAAACTTGCCGAGGTGACACTAAACAATGCAAGCAATAAATGCTATAGCGAAGCGAAAGCGTGTCACACGTGTTGCGTGGGTTTGAATAGGATGCAACCTGAGCGGGAAACCGTGCTCAGTAAAAGAAGCAGAAGTAAAACCCAGAAGTATCACAGTTGGAGTCAGAGTTGATTGTGAAGAAGATATGAACGGAAAACGTCCCCGTGGATTGCTCCTTTTCCTCGTACAATCATGGTCAATACAGCAGCCCCCGCTAGAAAACAAGCAAAAGCCTTCGATTCAGAAACGAGTTTGAAAAGCAGGGAATTGTTAACGTGTGGCCGTGCTACAAGATATAGACGAGCAGAATCGTTGGTATGTGTGGACTGTTTTGCGTCAGTCGAACATCAACCAGATTCGCTGCATCGGATGTCAGCATGGGAACCATATTGACAAATACTCAATCGTTCATTGGATGATCTACACCATCCGAATCGTTGATTGCATCATGATGTCAGGTGGCTCTCGTCGTTTTCAGCGTCCGTGCTCGTTGGCGTGCCAGAATGAACGAAGTAGACCGCTTGTTGTTCATGTATGCGACCGTAGAAACGTACATCATCTTCAACAAACTCTTGAGATCCAAAAGAGCCACGATAGTACGAGAGGGAACGCACGTTTCCATCCGTCAACCCCTGCTGGTTTGCTTATTCTTGGCTCAAGCCCAAACCGGGTATTTGTCAATATTTTTATTACTTTTTGTGATAGTTTTAATATAAACTTTATTGTATATTTTTGTGAAATGAAGGAGTGTATTTTTGCTTCATTTGTTTTAATTTGTGACCTTGAAACATATCGGTCGGTTCCGACATGTACAGGATGCTGCATCAAATTCAAGGCCTAGTGTGTGTTGAGTACATGCAGGACCGGCATTTACTGCCTAGAGTACGGACCTGTGCATGTGGCCATAGTATGAACATACAGGAGTTTTCCCAAAGCCAGGATGTTTTCGCTTTCCGCTGTTCCCGTTGAAAGAAGACAACTTCCATTCGTTCTGAAACTTTTTTCGAGAAATCCCGGCTTCCTTTGACCATTTTGATGAAACTTATTTTCTATTTTGTGATGAAGGAACCTGTCACACGTGCTCCTGCAATGGCCACTGTTTCACGTAAAAGTGCCATTCAGTGGTACACCTACTGTCCAGATGTCTGTTCGTCTATCATGCGTTCATTATCCACACAATTCGGCGGAGTTGGTTCCATTGTCGAGATTGACGAAAGTGTGGCCGTAAGAAGTAAATACGGCCGATGCCCACCGTTTGGATGTTCGGTATGTACGATCAAAACCTTAAAAAGAGATACTTTCAAAGAATGGAGAATCGCTCTGCGGAAGTGTTACTGCCCATTATCCAACGCTGTATACGGCCGGGAAGTACACAATATACGGATCAATGGGCTGCATATAGATCTTTGTGTTCTCTTGGATACATTCATGTGTGTTAACCACAGTGACGGTTTTGTGAACCCAATTATACGTGTGCACACAAATCATTCTGGAGTCACATTATATGACGACTGCAAAATGTCACGGGGTCAGTCGGTGATGTTATACGGGAACATTTGGATGAGGTTCAGTACAGAACGTGGTTCAATTTTTCTATACAAACATTTATTAATGACTGACGTTAATTTACAACATGTAGCGCAATTATATCCATGGTGAATAGCATTTGGTATTATGTTATAATGTATATTATATAATGTTTATCATCTATTAATTCCTTTTTTATATCACGGTGGTGGGGTTATATTCATACTACTCATGCGTAGTATATTTTTTTATTAGGGGAAATTTTTCGCGGGCGGGGTGACGGATGGTAAGGTGAACCGGAGAGGGTGCCAAAATTCTCGTTGAACCTAGAGGCAACCAATCTGCGTTTCGTATGACTTGATCTCTGGAAGTGAAAAGTTGTCGGAGAGAACCGGTGTAGCATCCTAACGTTCAAAATTGCTACATAAATCATAAACCATCATTGAGCCTACAAAACAAATATCGAGATAAGGCATCTCGTGATATGAACCGTAATAAGTATCGCTCTCGTTTTCCGCTTGTGTGGATCGTGTGTTGCTCAATCCCGCAGACGGACAGGAAAAAATATCTTTCGACCTGAACGTGAGACTGATGTCTCGTCCTGGTCTGATAAGGTGTTCATACACTGCGGATTTGAACATGAGGTAGTTGCCTCATTCGAAATCATAGCAGGTACTGCTATCTGCGAGCTCGACTCTGAGGTAGGTGCCTCAATCATCGGGCGTGCAGGAATAAAATCGGGTATCGAACTGGCGTGCACTATGCCATTGTCGACATATGCTGCCTTGAGGCGTTCGATGTTAATCGTATCGACGCGACCATGTCGATCAACCTTGAAGAACTTTTCGTGACGTGAAATAACCCGAAAAAGGTCCTTCGTAATGCTGTTGCAAAGGTTTACGTACCGCATTAATTCGAATAAATATGTGCGAACAGGTTAGGAGTTCAGTGGGTATGAACACCTTTCGTTGCTTTATTCGAGCTTGTGCCGGAGACAAGGATTGCATAAGCGTAGAGAAACGTTGCACGTAGTCCTGTATCCCAATGGAATCCATGTTGCGTGGCGTAAATATTCTCTAGGCAGTCGTAATGTAGTGCCGAAAACCAGCTCAGCAGCTGTACATTGGATATCTGCCTTTACGCATATTCTGATGCCTAACAGAACAAGAGGTAACGTCTCATAACATTTAGGGTTCTCGTGTGCCCAAAGGGCACCCTTAAGTTGACGGTGAAAACGTTTGACTAGACCGTTAGATGCTGGATGGTAAGCAGTTGTGCGGATGCGTTCCGTACCCAGCAATCGTGTTAGTGAAGAGAATAATTCTGATTAGAATTGTGCTCCTCTGTCAGTCGTGACAGTAGAGGCACAACCGTAGAGTGCTATCCATCATGCTACGAAATGTCGAGCCACTGCTTCGGCCGTGACAGTAGAGATGGGAATAGCCTCCAGCCATCTAGTGAACCTTTCAATACACGTGAGTAAATGAGTATACCCGTGTGACGGTGGTAATGGGCCTACAATATCGATGTAAATGTGATCAAAGCGAGCGTCAGGCGTAGCAAACGTACCGATAGGTGCAGCTACGTACCTGTGCACTTTGGATCGTTGAAATTTTAAACACTGTTTAGCCCATATTCCAACGTCTTTATTCATTGATGGCCAGACGTATCGTGCGGCAATCAAACGAAGTGTTGCTGCGATTCCTGGGTGTGATAAACCATGTAAGGTGTCAAAAACTAAACGACGATAGGATGAGGGTACTACCGGTCGAGGTAGACCTGTAGAAATGTCACATAAGATCGTACCATTAGTAGTCGTTACCGGTATCGCCTGACATCTTAAGGAAGTTGAATGGACCGCCTCTTCGCAAGATGAATCAGTTGCCTGGGCGTCGACCACAGCACTGATATCTAAGGGGGACTTTATCGCATTAACGTGAATACGTGATAAAGCGTCCGCAACACAATTCGACTTGCCTTGGACATTCTGAATGTCAGTCGTGAACTGTGAAATATAGTCCAAGTGTCTGGTTTCTCGGGGTGAGTAAGGGTCAGACTTAGTACGCAAAGCATATCTCAGAGGCTTATGGTCTGTATATAGGGTGAAATCTCGACCTTAGACTGCATGTCTAAAATGCTTAATGGCGTTGTAAGCTGCCAGCAGCTCGCGTCCAAAAGCACTATATTTGGTTTCTGTGGGTGTTAGGCGTCGAGAGTAAAACTTAAGAGGTTGCCAAAACCCAGAAACCTGCTGTTGGAAGACCGCTCCAAGTGCAAAGTATGAAGCGTCCACCGCTGTACTAAGCGTGTCTGACAATACAGGGTGCAAAAGTAGCGAGTTCTGCGCTATAGATGTCTTTACCTCTTGGAATGCTACTCGTGTGGCATCCGTAAGCAAGAGCTTACGGGGATTAACACTAAGGGGGTCCGTAAGAGGTTGCAGTCGTTGAGCGGCGTGTGCGATGAGTCGTCTATAGAAATTCAATAAACCCGAAAGCGCCTCCAGGCCTTTGAGTGAGGATGGTAAAGTGTACTCTCTGCACGTACTTTATCCTCGCATGGTAGAACACCCTCATGTGTGACCTTGTGGCCAAGGAAAATCAGTTCCTTTTTGCCAAGCTTACATTCATCGGGATTAGGCACAATGCTATTATCAGATAAACGTTGAAATAGCAAGGTCAAATGGTGACAATGTTCATCCAGATTGGAAGAGGCAATAAGGAAATCGTCAATGTAAACGTGAAAAAATCTAAATCTCCAGTTATACTGTCGATAAACCTCTGGGAAGTCTGAGCAGCGTTTCACAAACCAAAAGGCATACGTAGGAACTCAAACAGACCGAAAGGAGTCCTGACAGCAGTCTTTTCGACATCTTCAGTGGCGACCGGGACCTAATGATAAGCTCGTACCAGATCGATCTTAGAAAAAATAGTCGTGCCATGAAGTGAAGCCGTAATGTCGTGTATATGTGGGATGGGATAACTATCGAAACGATTCACTGCGTTAAGTGACCGATAGTCGCCACATGGTCGCCAGCTTATGCTGTCGTTTTTATGGACCACGTGTGGAGGAGAGGCCCATGGACTATGAGGAGAACGTACGATACCTTTTGAAAGTAACGTGTCGAACTCACTCTTAGCAAAAGCTAATTTGTCCGGCACCAGTCGGCGAGGTCGTGCCGTAACTGGTGAACCCTTAGTGACTATGTAGTGTGCAACACAGTCAGTCACTAGTGCTAAGTCCTCAATAGGTTTAGTCAACGTGGGGAATCGGGCGATCAGTGTCTGGAAACCCACAGGGATATCAGGCATTAAACCCGTGATTCGGTAAACGTCTGTTCGGGCTTTGAGACCCGTGACTTTGATATTCGACGCTGGGTTGATCAACTGCTGTCTGCGTGAATTGACAAGTAATTCATAATACTGCAAAAATCGATACCCAGTAATCCAGTGGGAACATTCGCAAGAATGAACGTCCATGGATACCGTCGTTGTCCTCCCAGGTTGACCATGAGTTGTCTTGTTCTAAAGGTAGGAATGGGAATGCCATTCGCAGCGCATAGCCGAAGCGTCGTAGCTCGTGGCTTGCTGCTACCAATAGGAAAAACCGATACTTGGGCTCCCGCATCTACGAGGAACCTAGCGTTCATGTGATGGTCATTTACGAACAACAGACGGCCAACCTGGGGAGGCGGGCCGGCGAATACGGCCGCTTTTACTCACCGGCTTACCCATTACCCGTCGCGTAGGTGCAGGGCTTCCTGAAACTGCGAGCTCCTGGTCCATAGCTACGATGGAACCAGCAGTAACCCTCGGAGGGGTCATCCGTGGCTTTCCCTGCTAACACCAAGTAGCGAAATTTCGATACGAAATGGCTACGGTGGTAGCGATTTGCTTTCTAAGCGTTAATATCAAGTAATTATCGGCATGTTGTGTGTTTGAGTTATCAAAGTGCAATGTCATTGATTTTACCCCCATAATGGCCGTGGTTGTTGCGGCTTGATCTAAGCTATTTGTTTTAACTTCGGCATCCTTAGCAGTGGCGCTCATTTGAATTTTGCTACTGTAACGTGCAGCCGTAGCGCGGCTATTTTGATTTGACTGTGAGTCGTGTGCATGTCTCACTGGACCTTTGGTTCATGTTGGTTTGTTTTCTGTACCTTGCAGATTGATCGTAAAGGCCCTTTGGAATACCACGAACACTGTTCCTCAGTGACTCCCAGGAGAGCCCAGGAGCACAGATGATTGATCGTGTTAGCATTCATATATCGAGTGCCCGACCTTGGCAATAGATCACGGGTATTCGTGTATCGAATACCTGCCTGAGTGTTGTATATATAACACGATCGTAATTACATGTTCAGAAAATTTTCCGGATAATGTCAATGAGATGAATGTAGCACATAATTGTGAATACGCTTATTCGGAAGTTGATGGTGATTAAGTTACATATTGATAAAACATTATTGTTTTTGAAAGATGTAAAAGTTACAAATGCAACTTGTCAAAAAGTGCACGGATATAGAGTTCAACATGTGACAGGGACACAGGTAACTAATTTCTTTTGACTCATTTATGTTTCGCAGAAGTACCTGAACCGCGCGATATATATGCTCCATTCATGCATGAAATTGCTCGAGGAATAGCGTTGGAAAACAAAATGTCTGCTACTTCGGTAAATGTAATGCTGAGTCATATGAGAAGTCGTTTTCCGGAACTTCCAAAGGTCAGTAGGACGCTCCTTAGGACTCCACATACCACACGGTCTATAACCGTCCATAGTGGTCACTACGTCCACATTGGATTGGCGGAATCGTTGGATACAGTCCTCGTTGACCACGCCATATCAGTGTCTAAGACGATTAAACTTCAGCTAGCCATCGACGGATTGAGTTTGTTTCGCAGTTCACGATTACAGTTGTGGCCCGTACCTGATCACCTGATTTCGCCACGAACCGGCGTCTTTCTCAATGGCGTTTATTGCGCGATGTCAAAACCGAAGGATGTAATGGAATTCCTCACGCCTGTCATCAGTAAACTACGAAATTCAGCATCTGTCGGTTTATGCCTGAAATCCTTAAATGTTTATGTCTCCGTTCAAGGCGAGGGAGAGTTTGTGTACAACATTCACTGTCTGACTCACCTGACTGATGACGTTCGACTTCGGGGGCCGCTGAACAAATATTCCTCCTTCCCATTCAAATCCTACGTGGGTGAACTTCGGCGGATTGTTCGGTCACCCAAAATGCCAGCAGAACAAATATTCCGAAGAATTACAGAACGGTGCTTGGGTGAGACTACCGGTTGCAGTGGGGTTGTTGATGACACACTGTGTACTATGACTCGTGTTATGGCTGCGGGAAAACAGCTGAAAATGCCAAATTACGTGCTTTCATGTACGAAACGGACAAGGTTGTGGTTGTCAACAGGAAGCCAGGATTCGTTCTGGATGCGAAGTCCGAGTTGTTCGGAATCCAAAGGCTTGCCGTGAACGAACCTTTCTTCGCAAGGTGCATAGACTCAACGGATTAGCACATATTCAAATGCAAAAAACCAAAGAAAGATATTCTTTGGATTATAATAGGAATGCATGGCAATACCGGACAAAACGGGATTTGCCTTCTACCCATTATTGCATACGTTGACTTCCTAAAGGTATGAAACATTATAACTAAATTAGCATTCAAATACTGCATAGGTATGTTCTCAAGATTCACCTATCGCCAAAAAGGAATCAGGACTAAGTACATATTTATTTTTAATGAAAGATATTTATACTACTGATTTGTTTTCGACTATTTAAGGAGACATTCTTATATGAAACAAGTGGCATACAAAGCTTCTATTAACTCTTTCAGATGTATTCCGTTGTCGAATTCAGCGACCGTAGTGTGGCTACCGTACATCGCAACTGGTTTCTATCCGATACACAAGTGTGTTGACCAAAACCGGGCTCCATTTCCACCATGGCTAGGTGGAAGCTGCTGAAGATCGGAGAGGACTTACCATCGACTGCAGAAATCCATACCGTGGAGGTGATCAGGTCAATAGGTACGCGTAAAACTTGCTTACATGTGTTCATATCTCAGATAACTTTAAACAAGCTCTTCGGTACGAAGAGATGATCTTGAATGATTCGGAGATCCCATCATCCGATGCAACAGTACCCATGAGTACGGTGCATAAACGTAAAAGGTATGTCTGGCATTCACAGGTACATTGTACTTTTCAGAATACCGTTTGATTTACCTGATTACGAGTTAGCTGCAAGTGTACCGAAAAGAACACCGCAGCATTACTCTAAGGATCTTTAATATATCAGCCCTCCGGTGAAGCCAGTGGAACCAATTCAGACCGCTACCACTTCTATGCGGTAATTAACATTACTTGGTAATATAATCTTCTAATCCTAATAGATCACCTCCGGCCACACTGGATCCTGGACAATTACCATCTGCCGTTGTGAAAGCAAACACTAATTCAGAGTAGGTCTCTAGTAAACCATGTGTAACAAATATGCAGCTCTTCTTTAAGTGACATCATCAGTCCGAGTGGGCGGACGGCCCAATCAAGGTAAGGCAAAAAACATAAGCAGTTAACCGTTGTAGTTCACGATTGGAGATCCTTGATTTGGACATTGAAGAGAACAAGAACCCACTTTCAGATCTACGTCCAATTTTAACACAAAGGTAATGACCATTGACATCAATAATTTATTGTACTGCATGCAGCCCAAAGGAGGTTTGCTCGAAATCACCTTTCATCACAATAGAGAGCGACTTGCTGGCAGATCTTGGTAACAATTTCTTGTCATCCGTCTAACGCTCGTGTTATTTCAGTGGCGGAAGTTAAAATGCTGAGCGCTAGAATGGAACGAATGGAACGGATCATGCATCTCATGCGGACTGAAAACAATGTCAATTCACAAAGTCGAATATACCCTGTGCAAATTTGTTTGCCAGTTCAAACATTGGACGATTTCTACTTACTTGAAGAAGAACTGTGTAATATTGAGACAGCAAATAATTTTGTAAGTTGCAGTAGATTAATTTTTACTGTTTATTGCAATAAAGATGAACTATCTTACTTCAAGCGGTGGGGAAACTATCGGAGAATCTATTCGGGCAATGGTTCGCACGGTGTTTATCTCTTCCTTATGCCGTGAACTCAATTGGAACGGCATACGGTGTAGGAAGAAGTTGGGAGGCGGCGTGATCACTTACATCAATTCCAATTGGTGCGG
>UZAN01000052.1:0-18197 GCA_900618425.1 Echinostoma caproni | reverse complement strand
CGATTTGGAGTACGCCGATGATATCATCTGTCTGTTCGAATGTATGGAGGACGCGCAAAGCGCACTGGATAGATTAACAATTGCAGTGGCCACATTCGGTCTGTGTTTGATCTAGCGAATGCAGATGACATTGTAGTACTAAGTTAAGATTCAGGTTTGTTGCGAGCTCTTCTGGATAACGTGAGTGCCAGCGTATGCGTTATGCATCTTCAAAGTGTCAGATGTTGCTACAGGGCTGAGTTGGTTCAGTACCCATCCTCAATCTCGCTGGAGAAGTAAGAAGAAGTGGACACGTTTTGTTATTTTGGCAGCTAGATCTCACCGGGTGAACGCATCACGGATGAAGTGTCAGCTCGTATATAAAAGGTTCTATCGATATTTGTTTGCTTGAGACATCTGTGGCGCCAGCGCGATATCCGGCTGTCCGTGTAAAGTCGATCGTATGCTGCGGTAGTTCGGCTAGTTCTGTTATACTGCGCAGAATTTTGACCATTAAGGAAACAGGATAAAGATAGATTGTCAGTGTTAGAGCACCACTATCCACGCAGCGTTGCACGAATCTGGTGAGCATCCGGACGAGCAATGCTGAGGTTAGGTGCAGAATTTTAGGTAACTGTTGGCTCCCACTGGAGCAAGTGTTCGACCATAGATTGCGTTGGTTGGGGCATGTGTTACGCATGCCACCACATAGGTTGTCGCGGCGTTCCATGTTTCCCGAGACTTAAAGTGTGTGGAATAAAGCCAATGGTGTTCAAACTAAGACATGGCAATTCGGTACGAAAACCATAACCAAGAGACTCCGTCACATTGATCGCGTTAGGTACCCTCTAGGAAGATCTCAAGATGATCTTAACCGGTGGGTAAGGGCACTAAGTAGTAGTTTTGTCGCGTGTCGTGAACATTTGTGTTTATGCCTCTTTTCGGCTTCGTTGCAATCTTAGTCCACTGAAATTCTCCATTTTCTGTTCTACTCTGCTTTCAGATTTCCTGTCTTTCTCCTACTGTTCATCCAAATGGGCAACTAAAAAAAACCAGTGCCCGAATGTGTATGGTAAATGGTTGTACATACCGAACTGAAAACTTCTTGAAATCAAGAATAACAAAATCTTTTTATATACTCATGTTTTTCCCTTTGGGCTCCCGTACTTTTTGCAGTATGTTTCACTTTGACTACACTTTGTTCGTTCAGCCTTAGGATACACCATATGTGCAGTCTTGCAATACTGGCCGTTGTTCTCTGTTCCTTACTGGAGAAGGCTTTTTGACGTATGATGTGTGCACCTTTATTTTATATTGTGTTTAGGTGTCTATAAATTCCGTCTATTTTGCTTCGCCTATATTTGTAGCAATCGTGGACCTAAAGCCACCGAACATGGAAGATCTTTCTGAGGTCATTACTTGTGCGCGATTTCATCCGGCTGAATGTCATTTATTAGCCTATTCGACCAGCCGCGGCCTGATCCGACTATGCGATATGCGAGTTCGGGCGCTGTGTGATAATCACGTTTTGGGTAGGTCCAATCGAAACTCCCTGTGGTGTTCTCCCTTACTGTATGCATGTCATTTTTCTGAGTATCGGTTATAGTCATGGGTTTAATTCGTTGAGGATTTTCTCAGTTTCAACTTTTGCTCATGAATACATTCGAATACACCTTACCTCTACGCCCGGGGACTGTCCTATTCACGATCATCGATCCTTATTGTCAGTAAGCTCACTCATCACCGCTTCCAGTTGCAGAATGTAAGTGAAATCTCACTTCTGTTAAGTCTTCACTGCTGTTATTAGAATATTTTATGGACCTGTCCGTACGTTTATTGTAATTGGCACTGGTTCCATCAAGCCATCATTTTTATACTCAGGAGAAACCTTTGTTTCCATTAAAAAGAAAAATCTGAAAACTACCCAACCTGTACTCAGAACAACTTTTTTTCTCTTCTGATATTTTATTGACTTGAGCTGACTATCCTCCGGACTTCACCTTCAAGCACAATCCTCAATTCACCGATTCAACCATACACTCGGAAGCACTAGACTCGAGTTCCGCTCTTATTAGACCCATCAGTAGTGTCCGAACCCCGCCACCCGACTGTGGTAGGCAGCTCTGCTGTCGTCCGGTTCAATACCACACCTAACCTATGGAGGCCTTATGTGGTTCGCCACTCTAAGTTCCGGGGCTTAGGTTGCCGGTTTCCACCACTGAGCAGCAGATCCCCGTGACTATGGGATTCGCCCAGGTGTGTAATAAAAAAGTGCATGTCCATTGTCCCATCCGGGATGTGAACTCCGGACTCATCGCTTGAAAGGCGTGTGCGTTACCACTGTTCCATCGTACAGACTTTTTTCTTTTAGTTTAACTGTAAAACTGCTAGCAACATTAGAGAGCTGATTTAAGCATGTTATTAGATCCACCTGTAAATTTGTGATAAGGTGGGATCCGTGTTGTCTTTACTCGTGTTTAGAGTCTCAAGTGAGCACTGCAGCACAGTCGCTTTTCCTGTTTTATTGAAATGTGATGGTTGCACTGTGTAGCAAACATTCGGAAGAAAAACAACAAAGTGCATGGAAATACTCGGGTAGAGTGATGCTAAAGGGGATAGAGGTCTCAGAGTTACATGTGGGGGATTTTGATTACCATGTTTGCATACATAGGACAGTTCAGAAACGCCCAAGGGATTTGCGATGCATTTATCCAGGATGGAGTTACTTGCGAGGGGAGTAAGGTAGATATGATTTTACGTTAAACGATAGAGAATAAGAACAAATAATACCATCGTCCTTGAGCATTTTGGTTTTCGTCACATGTAGAAAGTAAAAAATATAGTATTGCCCCTAAAATGAGGATTGATCTGAAGGAGATTTGGGTGATAAAATAGTCTGAATTCTACTGCAGGGATATAAAAACTAACTCAAAACTATTCGCTTCAGCTAGTATGAGAATGAGGTCTTCTTGACTTACATTTTCACAATTCTCTATCCTTTCGAATGCCTTCCGATCCATTCGGTTATACCCCTGAATTATGTATGTTTTAATCTACCCATGATGACAACACGTGAATTACAACGTTTGCGTGTTATGACAGTCTATATTTAGTGTGAAATCTCTGTGAAAATGAAACATTTATTAGTTGTGTCGCACCGCTTTTAAGTGTATGCGGTTGTACCAGATTCGTGCAATGTTGCGTGGACGGCGGTGTTCAAACACCGACGTTTGATTTGCTTCTCGTCAGCTTGCAGATCACCTCATTCAGATAGGGTCCCTTGTGTTATGCAGCTAAACAGTTTTTGATACAAAGCACAAATAACAGTGATGGTGTTCTGCTTTAGTCTCCTTGGTTCTTGACCGTGACTTTCTTGAAGCATCGCCACTGTGAATGAGCTAGTTGACTAGTACACGGTGAATAAGGGGATCTCGGGGGAGGAAATGCTTGATTCATCCGTCATTATCTTCTTAAGGTTTTTTCATGAGTCAGATGGAACTGATGTCTGCTAAATACTGTCTATGTGTAGCTTTGGTCATGAAAAGTGAAACACTCACACCAGCGCAAATGCATTTGGGAATCTTCAAACAGCTTATAGACGGCTCATTTTAGTATATAAAAGAATTCGTGGTAATCTTCAATCACGTGAAGTGTATCGGCTAACGATCAGTTGTGAAAATATTTTAAACTGGTCTTTTGAGTGATCAAAACCACTGAGTAACAACCAAAACGGACTTGAAAATTCATTGTCTGAAACGTTTACCAGCAAACCTTCACGGAGGATTTCCACCAGTATGGACTAAGGAGTACCCACATTGATGCGTGGATTGCAAGCAAAATGGTGCACTAAGGAGCGAAGCCAGTGTGAGCACAAGTGGAAACGTTCGCGCGTATGTATAACCGAACTCCAAACCGTGTATGTATGTATGCGACCGCTAAAACGCTAAACGTCGGTGCGGAATATCAGTACGATCGCTAGCATGGATTGCAACGAAAATGTAGTTATTAGCAAAGGTCAGTGTATCTATTTTCTCTTCTTGATCGGTCATCCCACACAAGATCGACAGCGGAGAATGATGTCCCCCTTACATGATTTAGTACTTCTAGCTTCTTGATCTCCATCGTTTGCCGCTGCTTTGTAGATTTGAGTGTTTGGTCGAAGATTTCGGTTGGGAAATCCAGGTTAATTTACTTTTCGGCCCCGGAAGTAACATGCATTCATAACTTGTGTGCAACTCATGTTGTGACACTTTGCCAACTTTCTCTTAATTGGTAATGTTCTGAATACATGCATATACTCCACCTCTGGGGATGTCCATCACTTATCCCGTTCTTATCTATCGCCGCAAGAAACTGAAGCATGCATTGGCGGCCACCCTCCGACAAACCCATCAATCAGGTTTAAAGAAACCGACGCCCAAATGTATCAATAAAATAGCTTTTTGCTTGCAGAGTCACCTGCCCTATGGTGGCTGGAGGAGATCTAATGCCTGATACAACGGCTGTAAAAGAATCAGTCCTAGGAAAAGGGATGCATTGACCCTCGGCTAGCGTCTACGTCTATCGACTGACGAATAAGTCACCGACAAGCACGCAGTTTCACACTGCTGTCTTGCCATCCGCACTTAGTTGTGCAAACGTTAAAGGTGCATCCTAGAAAAATCCAGGTGACATTAGTAACGTCTCTTGTAACCAACGCCCACAAAACTTTATGGTCTGCATGAAGACTGTTTATCCTTTCGAATCAACCGTTCGTAGCAAAGTAACGAAGTGTTTCATGCGTATCAGCTCACTCGGTCCGTGGTTTGAGTCTTTGATAGAAGAGAGCTTTGTTGTTGTATGGGTCGGTATTACGGCTATCCTGTCGGTGTCTTATGCGATCGTTCTTCTAAGGCAGCTTTGCTGTCGTCCGGTCCGAAGCCACACCCAACCTATCGAGGTTTTATGTGGATCGCTACTCCTGGTCCCGGGGATTGTGTTACCGGTTTCCATCACTGAACAGCAGGCCCTCGTGGCTATGAGGCTTTCCCCGTCTACTGTTCGTCACACGAAAGTGTGTAATAAAAGATGAAAAAAGTGCTATTATTTTGTTTGCGAACTTCCAGTACTGTGCGTTAACTCTACGTGACTGAATCCCCCTCTAATACTGTTAACGAAATTCCTGGGTAAATGACGATAACGGTTATTCTCATTCAGTAGATTCTACGCTGGTTTGTTTGCCAATTTCGAGTACATTGCTAATGAGGTTTTAGTCGAGCCCATTTTTCATTCGGTGTTGATCGTTGATACTGTACCCCTCTCGAACTGCCACTTATCGCTTCGCCACTCTATCTTGCGACCTTTTCATTGGATTCCTTTGCGAACCTCAAAGCATTTGAAGATCCTCGGTTAACTCAAAATCTTGGTTTTTTTGCGGACATCATTGCCAGTCTGTCGGATTTCCGATTCGATCATTCAGGCCATCACGTGCTCGCCCGAGACTACCTTACCCTCAAAGGTGAGTGACTATTTCATACAACAACTAATGCTCAAAATAAGTCCCTATTCGAACGAAAATTCGTCCAGGGAATAATGCGAATGGATAGTGGTTTCGGTTTTTAATTGCACCTTTATATTATGCTATGAAATATTCACTGTGCAGCGAGAACCGAAAAAGCAAATTTTGGGTCTGGAACGAGTATCCGTGTATATTAAAACCACTTTCGATGAATACTACAGGCCGTAGCACAATAAAGGTAGTCACACGTATATCAAAGGCTCGGGCCATCTACCCCAGCAGTTGTCCAACACATCTTGCTTGCGGTTTCCGCTCCACGGTGGAGGAACCAAGCGGAGGTTAATAGATCCCGTGCAGGTGATTTCTGAAGAAATGTCGAGGGAGTTTAGATATCTTTCGTTTTATGGTACTAAGCCAAGAGATACTGAGGAATACGGCAACGGATCGGCGGCAGCGGTGTTCCAGTTGTTCTTCCTCGTCAGATCCTATTGGTTCAGAAAGATTTAATATTCATTCACCTACGACATATAGTCTTTGAAGTAGGTTCCGCTTCCCTCATGCCCTCAAAACCAACCCACTTTACTGTAAGTCGCTGTGCGATGTTTACGATGGTGATGGTAATCATACTTTTTTTCTGCAGATCTTATGTTACATTTTATCATAATCATTCACTCAGAATAAACACAAGAGTGAACAAGGCAATTCACAGTCGTCTTCCTATTTTCGGTTTGTGGCATCGATCATCATGAGTGGAAACTTACATCAACGAGTTCTGCTTTTTTGCAAGATGAATTGAAGCATCAGTATAGATATTTTTGACTATATCCGCATCCCTTTATCCGCGTTTCAGTTTGGGATATGCGCATGAGCGACCGACCGTGTGAAGTCTATCCTGTCCACGAACCATTCCGCTCACAGTTGTGCATGCTATATGAGAACGACGCCATATTTGACAAATTTCTCTGTTGCTGGTCCAATGATGATCGGTGAGTTTTGGTCTCTTTTTCCGTTGTCTAACCCATTCTGTTCCTTGTGGCTCAGTTGAGCTTTCAATATGTAGCTTCGCTACCACAGATTTTACCTTGTTGCGCTATAGATAAGCGTCATTGGAATATTTTGAAGTAATTGCTGCATGTCACTGATTTGTTTTTCCTATCGTCGATGACAGTTGCTTGAAAAATAAGCTTGATTCCGTTGAAGTTTCAGTTCAGTTTCAGTTTGCACAATCACTAACCATGCACCTTCGGCCGTTTTGGTTGCTGTCTTTTGGTCCCCATTTGGATGAAGAATAGGAGACAGGAAAGTTAAAAGTAGAGTCGAACAGAAAATGGATAGTTTCAGTGGTCTAAGGTTGCAGATAAATTGATAAAATACACAAAGGCCACTGTTTACGACATACCAATCAGTGTCTCTAACCATCGGTTCCGATCATCCTGAGGTCTCCATCCAGGGAGCCTAACCGGACCTATGCGCCCCAGTCCCCTGGCTAGGGATTTCATACCCTCGTGCCAGGTCTTAAGTTGACCACCCTTGGCTTTTTTCACCCACTACCTACCTCGGCAAACATCACTTGCCGTGGCAATCTATTTCGTGACATGCGTACCATACCCCAACCAACGTGATCTATGAAGGTTGACCACTTCCTGCAGTGGGTGACCGCGGTCACCCAAAACTCTGCGCCTAACTTCAGCATTGCTCCTCCAGCTGTTCAACCATATTCGTGCAATGCTGCGTAGACAGCGGTTTTCAAACGCCGACAGTCTATCTTTATCCTGTTTTCTTAATGGCCAAGTTTCTGCACCGCATAGCAGAACTTGCCGAACTGCCACCGCATACACTCGACGGCGTCACAGATGTCTCAAGTTATCAGATGCCAACCGAGCCTTCTGTATGCGAGCTGACACTACATCCGTGATGCGTTCACCCGGTGAGATCTAGCTGCCCAAATAACAAAACGTATCCTCTACTCTATTATTTCCCCAGCTACTGTGAGGCTGAGTTCTGGACAACCCGGTCTTCTAGTAACATTTTACACTTGAAGGTGCAAAACACTGGCGCTCAAGCTATCCAGTAAACCTTGCAATTTACCTGGATCTTCACTTAGTAGCACAATGTCATCTGCGTACTCCAGATCAGACAGTTTGCCACCTGGAGGTAAATCGATCCCACTATTCTCAAGTCAAGCCAAGCCAAATCATCCAATGCGGACAGAATTTTCAGTGAAAACAATGTTATCGCATTCGCTTTGGCATACGCGCTTTTAAAAATGAACTTAAAAACGTGACAAATAGTCACTGGGACGATAATGAATAGCACACCGAGAACGCGTAAAACAACATAGAAGATTTCAATATGAAAAGTTACATTAGATTGTGTATAAGTTCGTTTGATATTTGCTCCCTAGAAACCAACAAACGTGAAAGGTAAGGTAAAACGGAGTTGTGAAACGCAGTGGTGCGAGTACATAAAGGTTTAAATTTATTGCGAGTGACAGAAGTTGAAATGGAGCTAGATAGGGATGTGACGCATCGGGCAAGATGGAGTCACATAGACGGTCACACGCATTCAGGTGTTGGTTGAAAATGGTTTCAACCAGCTCCTCCTAACATGCAGCTCTATATCTAGATATGCTTTACAGAGAGCGTCTAATTAATGTGAAATCCTTAGACAGTAGACCGGGAAAGATAACGGGAGAGCAGTAGGTCTAATGGCATAAAACGCATAAGAAAATAAGTTTGGAGATGATGTACAATGGCACCCTGAGATGCCGGCGGCGTGAAATATAAAAGGTCAACTTTCTGACTTTAAGAAATGTTTGTTCTACGTGATAGGACCATTTGAGGTCAGCAGAAACGAAACATCCAAGATATTTGAAGTGCTTTGATCTTTCAACCTTAAAGTTATTGATCAAGATATTGGGAACAGATGATCCAGAAAGAGTTGATGGCCTACGGTCAATGGAAAACAAAACCTCAATGCATTTATTGGAGGTTAAAGAAAGGTTAACACCATCGGACCATTCAGAAACGGAAAGTATGGCTAATTGAAGGGGGTTAGTTGAAGGTTTGTTGTTGTGAGATGCACCAATAGCTACTATGTCATCGGCATATTTAAAAGTTAAAAACATTTGGGGTGACTGTCAAGTTTTGAATACAAAAGGAGAACAGAAAAGGGATAAAATTGCACCCTGCATTACACCCTGGTTTACAGTAACAATGGAAGACCTAATACCATTGAGACAAGTGAATTGGCGTCGGTCGGTACAATAGTCGTGCATCCGATTCAAAAGATGTGGCTAGAGATTATTTCGCTGTAACAGTGTCAATAGGATGTTTCTGTCGACAGAGTTAAACGCGTTTGTGCAGTCCAAGAAACAAACGAATAACTTTTTCTTTTTGGTCTATAGTGGATAAAACAGAATGTATAAGACAATCAACCGCATCTAAAGTAGAGCGACGCTTACAATAAGCAAACTTATTGGAATCACGAAAATCAAGATCAGAGGATTGGTGCTTAATAATAATAATACGCTCAAAAGTCTTAAGTAATACTGAAGATGAAGCAGTAGGCCGAAACTTACCCTTTTCTTTCTTAGGTACTAGAGTGATGCGCACATCACGCCATGTGTTAACTAGTCTTCCTTCTGACAGACTTGTATTGAAGGTAAATGAAACGGTTTGTGCGAGCTGGTTTGCACATGTTTTAAGGACCACTGGGGATAACCCATCAGGACCAGCGGATTTATTTCCATTGACAGCATTTAACTCCTTTAAAACTTGCTCTATTGCGACAGACACAGGAAGGTGGAAATCAAGTGACATTGCGTTTGGACTCGGCAAAGTTTGCACAACGTTTTTCACTGAAGCAAATGATTTGTCGAGCTCATTGATATCACGCGAGACTGTAGTAGGTAAAGTTGAACGACCACAGAGCAACTTCAGTCCGTTCCAAAGCTGACGGCAGGATTTGTCTCCTAGCACGGTATCAGCATACAATTGATTGGGATATGCTATCTCGCTTCTGATGTGAAAGTTGACAGATTTGACCGTTATTCTATCTCTCGAAGGATACGCCCTTTCCTTCAGCCTACGTAATCATTTCAGTCTATCGGAGATGAATCAATTGGGCTGTAGATGAATCCTTTCCTGAGGGCAGCACACATCATAACAATAGTTAAGTTAATTGGTAAGGTTATCACAGAAGACTGAAGTATCAGGATCGAAGAGTTGTTGTATGTCCGTACCACCAACCCGGGATTTTAGTTCCAGTAAGTCTTGCGCATGGATAGGGCTGTTTACATAATCAAATCTACAACAAAGTCAGTTTGAAAATAAATATAGGGCAACGTTGACGAACTCCGCGTTCCTTATTGAACGCGGACAAAAACGTACTGTAAGCGCCCACTGGACTACGGCTATGAGTATAAATTAATCGCAAAATTGAAATAAACTTCTCGGACACCTTTCAGAGAAAGGCAGCGCCGGAATTTAGGGCGGTCGACTTAGTCGAAAATCGCTCCCAAATCGAGGAAAGCTGACGTGGTGGGTCTACGGAAAGAATGTCGATGCTCCAGTTTTCGGCGAAGAGTGAAGGTGTGACCAATGCAACCTCGACCAGGTCAAACACCAGCCTGGTGCTCACTCATCCACCGTTCACATGTTGCAAATAAGGTACGCACTAATAAAAACGAACTGCTTCATTTTAAAATTTCAGTACATCTGATTTACGTCGATATGGGTCTACCTATTGCCTATAAGATATTATAGGCAACCGAATATGGCGTCCTTTTTGGATTTTCCTACTGTATCAATAGTTTGCAGCTTAGGAGGCAATATTGCTCTAGCTTGCTAGGTTTCGTCGATAGCCGCTTTTGCTCGATGACACTCCAGATTACAGTCGGTATTCGGAAAGGAACAAACATAAAAATGTGTTCTCTCATCATTTCAGATTTTGAGCCGAACAACTACAGGCCCAGTGACAAAATGACTAATTCTTGGATACGTTTACCGAACTCATTCGTCTGAGCTTTTGCTGTAATCCAGTTGTGTTGGTTTTATTGTGTAGGTTGGGTAGGTTGATTATAACTCATTCCTGTTTTGAAAGTTTTTTGTCGTACTGAGTCAGGCAACAGTTAACGACGATCGACTAATACAGTTCTCTGCAGCTGTTCCTGTCAGCCACGTCCTCGTGTTCGGCACATTTTCATTCTGTCCCTTAGCCTTTTTCCTCAGTTCTTTGACCGTGGAGCATTGTCCTCAACTGTTGTCGCACGCTGGTCCAGGTACTGATAATGTAGCACATTCCTACTTCAGACGGCAATCAACAGGCATGAAGTTTGTCTCTATCACAACTAACCGCCTCGATGAAGAGACGTGCTTCTAACTGTAAGCCACGAAGCACCGTTTAAACCCAAGTTTTGTATTCAAGCCAATGGAATTAGTACTAGTAAAATAATAGTAAAAGTGATTAAACTGGTTGCAAATGAATGCACTATTCATTTTGAAACCTAATTTTAGCTTATCGAATTGTCCCGTAGAGCATCATCTCCAAGAACTTCACGAATTCGCTCTGTTCTGGTTTGTGTAATACGGCAAAAGCAATTGGTTTCTTCACAAATTATATGAGGATAAAAGTGGGAGATTTTTTTGCAAATACTTACATTAAACTACGGCTTTTGATGAGTGTTTGCTCACCAAACATGCCAGTGATGTTGCTTATGGTATGAGGTTTTCGAATTCATCCATGCACCCAAAACTTATGCACAGTACTTCACTGCTCACCGTCTGATCTTCACAATACAACCTTAGAATGAATCCTTCCCAGTGTAAAGGTGTCTTATTTTCTTTGCCGAAGGGTGACAAATTCACTGACGTGATCAACTCTTGCCAGCTTGTCATTATCAATGTGTGATGTGTGAATGCGAGACTCGTTTTTCATTGAATATTTTTCTGATTTGTTTCTGCTGAACTTGGCCGTTGCACGATGCGACTATGCCTAAAGGTGATATGGATGCCTATCGTTTCATAGGTGACCGGATCTAAAAGAGCCATTTTGCTGTAAGCTACCGTCTTCCCGTCATAGTCCGGAATTGCAGATCATATTACACCACCTGGATTTTGTCTGATCACAATCGTTTCGATGCATTTATCCCTTCGTCTCATTCCTCACCGGGCTTTATCACAGTCTCAGTAAGCGCATCTGCATGACTCCTCTGTTTGCAGTCGTTTTTGGGAAATGGTTATTCATGAGCGAGAATTATCATGATATGGTGGAGTATGCAAGAAAGACATGCAATACATCCAACAGCAAGCCTTTCGGATCCTTACTCCAAGACATTGGATTTCAGTAGTCAATAGTCCTGATGAAAAACATAAAAGTTCTTAATCCCCAAGGGACCGATTGCGTCTACAAAGTCAAATCTGAAAATGCCTCAAGGAAGATCGTGAAAACTAGTAGTCCAAAATAGCTGGTGGAATAGAAGTACGTGCCTCATCAAGCATATAAGGTTCTTTCACACCGTGCCAGAGGACATCGGATACCGATCAGCGACATCCTCTGTGGTAAAAGTGGGCAAGAGCAGCTTCCTGATCCCTGGACAGTATTTTAGCGTACAGTTTAAGTGACCTGGTGTTACCACGGCACTTGCGACGGTCTTGGTAGTCAGAAACTATGATGCATTGCTTCTATTACCTAAGCATTTGTGTCAGTAATGACGGTAGCGTAGTAGATGGGGCAGCTGCTCCCATTTACAAAGCTCGAGCAGCGTACGCTAGATTGAAACATCCTCCGCGTTGACGGGACGTTTCTTGAAATCAAAAGTTCACGTATAGCACAAAACTGTTTGACTATTTCCAGTTAGTGATTGTGGTACTTCCAGTTTGTGTTAAAGTATTCGACTGTCTTTGTTTACGCAGTTGGGTGCTCTTAAAATGGATCCAGTGGTTTATTAGCATCCATTTAAGCCCTCGTGTATTTGAGAGTGTTTCTGTCGATGTGTTCGTTACCCCGACTTCGAAGTTGAGAATAGATGTTACAGATGCCCAGCTGTCGTCCACCGCACCAGGCCTTATTTACAGTTACCGCTCTGGACATGAGAAACTTGCATGCCAGTCCAGAGATGCCGTATTCCGGAATACACAGATTGATTAGGTCGAGTAATTGTCTCCTGCCTCCAATTTGGGGGTCCAAAAGATCAAGTGATTAGTTGATTAGAAGCATTCCTGTAAAACCACAGCATTCACGTTCTTGTAGTCACTTTCTACCAGGTGATAATGCTTGAGAAAGGGTGTATATATATAATTAGAATGTGTTCCCTGTGTTGACCACAGTGAATCACTTTTCACTCCGCACCTCAAGACAAGCCCACTCAGTAACCCCGTCGCCCTGTCATACTTGCTGTGCTGGTATTAGCAGCGATCAGCGAAGTTCACTTCAATGGTTTTCGCCTTACAATAACGACAGCGGTGATACCAATAAGAATAACAATGCCGCCTTTGCAGGATCGCTTGTTTTCTTTTTCAACAATATGTGAGAACTTGGTGAGAAGCAAATCTTCTGTAGAACATTGATGCTGAAACCGAACACCAGTCGATTTTCAATAAGTTGTAGTGGAAATACTCAAAGATCACCAATCAGACAATTATCTATCGTAATTCCTAGGTACTGAGACACAAGGAGAGACCTTGAAAGTGGATACTAGTTCACTGAAAGAAATCAAACTGATTAAGTGGTATATATAAAAAGAGATCATTGGCTCGAAACGTATTAACCAATCAACCTCCGTGTCCTTCTGGTCATAGTACCTCGGTAAATGCCGCATCGAATTATCCCACTCAATTGTTCAGAGGCATCAGGCACCCTTGATGGTCTTCGGCCATCGGCCAAACACAAACATTTCCATTGCATTTAAAAACCAATGCAGTTCCCTTCAAAGGTGCAACCCATCTGTTCTTTCTTGTTGGTCAAACCTGTACTTGTGTAACATTTCTTACTCTGTGCCGTCTCACTCCCAAAGTAGCCACTACAATCCATTCAATACGCTATATAATCATCGTTTGACTTCTTTTTTATAAGTTTCTTGGAAAAAGTGGAGGCTGATTGTGGATAACGAAAAATAGCCACATTTCAACTCGTGATTGACTGATTATTTCGCCAGCCACACTAACTCGTACCATTCGATCGCTGTTCTCAATAGCAGAAAATGAAACTTTTGCCTTTTGTTTATTCCCAACTGGGGCGTCTTATCGAATCGATTCATCCATTTCCTTGTGCAGTTTGCTGTCATTATCAGATTCGTTGTATCGATTAGGTTTCCTCAAAATGACGTTGCCGTATTGTCTGTATGAATCTGTACAATTGTCCCCATTTATTCAAATACTTTTTGAACTTTCACATAAAATCAACTCGTTATCGGTGGCTATTCTTCACGGTTTATTCAAACTACTCAATTATACAGACGGCCGATTTTATGATAACCTTCATCTTCTGTCTTGTTGATGCATTTCTGATAACAGCTACATCGTGTTCGTTGGGTAAAGGCGATGGATGCGCTTACGACTATGTGATTTTCCTTTTGGACTTCCTCAGGTACTTGCTCACCGGCTCTTACGGTAACCTGTTTCGAATTTTCGATCGAACAAACGGGACCGATTGGCTTTATGATTCCGGCGACTCTAATCCGGCACAGACACCCAATCCTTCCAGTGCTCAACCGGATGTTCTTCTTCCTAAGCGATTTCTCTCACCTGAAGACCCAATCGGCAGTTGTCTTGGTCTGACTACTGTGTGTGTGGCTTCAGTTCGATCCCTAGATGCATTTCTGCTTCATTCAGATAGTAGTAGCGGTGGAGGCGGTGTTGGTGGTAGCTCAAGCAGCTCGCCGGACAGCTGTTTTAGCGAAGGTGGAACAAACGAAGATAGCCGATCACCGATAACACACGATCGTTCTGCCGATTCCCCTCTGTCTGCTCCGTCTCGTAAAGATGACGATGATGGTTCCCCACCGACTGGGTCTAAGCGTCGTAAACAAGTTCTTTCTGCTCCATCAATTAGAATCGGTGAGTTAGGTGACAACGGTACAGACTGCCTTTCATCAGTGCGCCGCCGAAGGAGGCGAAAACGAAGATTGTACAGTAATCCGAGTGAACTAAGTACATCGACTACGAGTTCGGTGTCACACAACGGGCTGAGCAGAACTTCGGAGATTAATGTAAACCTGTCCTCTCTAACGGAACAACAAATTCGGAAGAAGTTAGCTCGCCGTCAGCTTTTCCCGGATGATTATTCTAATAACACAACTCCTTCTGTTCCAGATCTGCAACAGTTAGATTGCCAACGCAAACTGCTTCATCTTGCCTGGCACCCTCGAGAACTAAAACTGGCCACAATTTGCGGAACCCAATTGTTTCTGATTGATAGCACGCGAGATTCGATTCCCATAGTGTCTCTAGACGATTCGAAACACCCAAAATGGCATCTTGGTCCACCGGATGATTTCGAAGATGAGGATGCTGGTGATGCAACTAACGAATTGGAATGGGGAGTGATTCCAACAGAGCACCCTATTGGAATTAATGTACACACCGATTCCGAGGTTCCACCTGATGCTAAAGTCCCAAAGCGCCCACGACAACGTTCACAGATTGACAGTTCCCTTACTGATCCGGATGAAACAACATCAAGTTCTGTTTGCAATATCTTGTCTACCGCTGACGTGTTCACTCCCCTCGATACACTTCCTGGGGTAGATGTGATGTTGCGCAATGGTATTTCATACAACAATAATAAGGATATCCCCGAGACTCAATCGAATTTATCTAGCCTAATGGATCAAATGTCCCCAAACTTGAATGTGCCATGTGGTGAAGACTATGCGGATACTGAATGAATGAACGAATGTTTCGTTGCACTGTGGCTTGGTGCTCTAACACTTGTCTACTTTTATCCGTAGATTTGATACCGTCCATTCTGTGGCAGTGTGTAGCCCTGTCTGATTAACGAAAACTTCGTTTCCAATACCGGCGCCCATTTTCAGATCACAGTTGTCACACCTTGTTAACATCCCCATCCCATGATCTAATTATATTTGTACATCACTCCTCTTAATCAGTGATGACGCCTGGGGCGTTTATTCCGATGTATTCATTCCTTTCTTTATGCAGTTTGCTGTTGTCGTCAAACTTCTTAATGTGCCTTGTAAATCAAACCAGGTTTCCTCTTTTCAGCATGCTAGTGCTCATGGGGTTTTGTGATCAAGAGTCTCCGTGTAAAGCTTTTGCTTTCTTTGACGGCATTCTGATGCAATCCTTGTGTTGTCCTTTCACTTGATGCATTTCATTGTCCCTTGAAGTGATTTTTGATGGGAGATTTAGGATGTTGATAGTCAAGAACTGTCGTGTGGTTCAACCTGTAAAAATACAATCCTCAGGAAATGGTTTGGTATTTTACCTTGTTATCATTTGCATCAATGGAATAAGTCTCTGTCGGTCTCTTTTCACATTAGCAAGATCGGATCGGGGTTCGTTCCTTCAAAGCTCTCCTGCGTCCCGAAGCTACCAGTTACAAACCGTGAGGGACTGATTAGAGTTAACTTGGCGACCTCTTGTGGGTCTTCCGTCGAATTGGTTACTCCAGCAACGTGATTTATGGTCCACATCAGGTTGTGCGAGACAGAACGGCCGCTACCAAGATCGGTTTATATATATACAGATATTGACCAAACTCGTGCAATATCCTGATTTTTATAACATTTTTTCCTCTCGATGCTTCGTTTTTTCAGCCTCATTCAAGGGATTGGACATGATGATGCCCTACATCGGAGGTAACATATCTCATATAATACCCGCTTTTGTCTTTGCTTCTATTAGCCACATGCCATTAAAGTGTACGATTTTGACGATAATCACTTGCGCATCAGTTGGAAAATAAAGTCACAGTAGAAAATGTAACTAGAATTCATTTATTAAAATGACTCAGACATCATACAGGTATTGCACTTTCATCTCGTCCATTTTCCCTTCTTCATTTCTGAGCACCACAGACAGTCGCTTTAATATGGATTCTACCAAGTTGACTGTCAAACAGAATTTGCAAGTTTCCTCTAATACACTGCACATCCTAAACACTGACAACCAATGTCAAGGGAGTTAACTTATCCGTGTTTCTGGTACAGAGGAAAAGTTTTCGATCAAAAAAATAAAATCTCAGCTGCTGCGCGGTAATTGAACGAATTTGACACTGAACGTGACCCCTCCAGAGACTGCATAAATGTGAAAAAATAATATTTAATCATTTCTAACGGTTTTCTACTACAAACCTCGAGCGAGAAGATATACCAACCTTCATCTGTGAAAAATGTGTCTTCCGCAAATGCATTCGAAGAGTAGCAGTTACAGAAACCTCCTTTATCAGTGCGAAACATCTTGTGATACTCAGATTGGTGTGTGCAGGAGACCAATACCAAGGCACTCGGTAGGTACCTCCGTCCTAACTCGTCAGGCGGGATGAATATTCACTTTTTTGGCAGGTAAAACGAAATTCATCGAAAAAATAGCTTAGTAGATCAGCTTTCACCGCATGAATTACTCGTTGGGCACTAGCAAGATAAACCCACTGCCAAATGGACAGGCGACGCGATTTAAATTTGTTGGTAAAATCCATACGTCCTTCGATTTGTTGGGCATTCCATATTGGCTTCATATCATGTGGCCTCAGCCGCATTTTAAATTCAGAAATCATTTTCCAAACGAAGGCGTGAGGAATGAACGGCTAATCAGCCCAGAATATCCTCCAGATTGGTTTAGTGCAACTGCTCCCTACCGCTATCAAGTACAACCATCGTCTTGCTTTGATATGATAGGTTTTCTGTCTCTCGGTTTATTTTTTGATGGAGAAATTTCGTTGAATATGCAACAAAGTGGACCTCTGTTCGCATCGAAGCATTTCCACAAGGCACCAGCTGAGACATCGGATTTATGCGCTTCTAGATTTAGTTGGCTCTAGGCTTCAGTTATATGCCAAAAGCTTTTGAATAGTTCAAGCTGTTTGGGTATGTAATGGTGATGTAATACGAGCGTACTCCGAGCTCTCGCAGTGCAGGGGAGTGAACGGATATGTGCGACAGACTATTCCTCGGCTCAAATTCTCACAGCGGGAAACCATACGAGGCTTTGCGGGCGACGAACGCCGGGATCCGCGGTAGGGATGCGGGACACGGGTTGGTGACGAAACACTGGTAGACAGGTCTTCCGTGGGTCGGAGTTGAAGTCAACCTGCAAGGCAAAGCAAACAAAAAAACATCAGAGCAAGTGATAATTGGGGACCAATTATGAAACAAACTCTTGAATACTTCAATTACTTTCCCCCTCTTTTTTCCTTGTAAATCCTTCTTTGATACTGGTCATATTTATTGTGTTATAATGGCATGATTAAGACACTGAAAACGAGCTTGTTTGCCAATTTGTGTTCTCATTATGAGTTCCGTGGGACCTTTTAAACAAACAAAATGTCATGATCCGAAAAGGTTCAGTGGCATGGTCAAGTCAAGAGTGCACTTCATTCATCCAATGTGGACAGAATTTTCAGTGAAAACAATGTTATCGCATTCGCTTTGGCATACGCGCTTTTAAAAATGTGACAAATAGTCACTGGGACGATAATGAATAGCACACCGAGAACGCGTAAAACAACATAGAAGATTTCAATATGAAAAGTTACATTAGAT
>UZAN01000051.1:0-18671 GCA_900618425.1 Echinostoma caproni | reverse complement strand
TTAATTTCCACATCGCTCGAAACCAGCCGGGAAACTGGGATGGCTTCCGGTGGAACACCTTCATCTTTGATCGGACGCGACAGAACGTCATTATCTTTGCCGATAGGTCACGCAGGGTATTGAACCGGACGACAGAAAAGCTGCCTACCACCAAAGTTGGGTGGCGGTGGCGGGGCTCGAACCTCGGACCACAGAATCCAAAGCATGCCTGTGACAGCGACTAAACCACTACACCACCACCACCCATCATCAGTGACTCATAACACTACCTTGGAAACAAATTGTGAGGAATAATCGAGACGCTGACAACGTAATACAAGGTTGCATGGATGGTTATTTCGTGGGGTGAATAATTCTGATCAGCTCCATGAATTTTTCAAACCTAATCTTGGGCCACAGGGAGAATAGCGAAGGGGGAAGCGAACGTTACTTGTGATTTAGCATGTCAGGTTTGGATGGACTCATTCGTACTTCAACAAGCACAAGCCACTTCTGGTGATTGCGGGTTTCACTCATTCATTCCTCGTACGTGAAATGTGACTATATGTAATGGAGTTATTGGATGATGGGCGACAGCCCTTTTGCCCTTACTGGGACACTTCCGTAATGCGTACTTTTTTACCCAAAGCGGGACTCGAACCGCGAACCTTCGGGGTCTACAAAATAATTCCAACGAAGATAAAGTTCAAATTTGCAAAGCTTGTTTGTGGGAAATTAGTGTGAGGCCCAGGAACAGAAATAATCTTCATTTCAGACAGCTCTATTCCCAAAACAGTTTGTTGATTGCAAACCGAACAGATGTTTGAACGGTGAGTGCAACAGTGACCGGTCTCTACTGTCTGTAAGTGCGTCATCATTTCAAACTGGTATTACAGAACAAAAAAACAGATTGGGGCGGGGCTCCTTTATCTAGCTTAAAAATAAAACGACCAAATGTTACCTGAGCTAAACACGGCTATGACAGCTTCAGTACACGAGGTTGGAGCATTTCCTCTTGCATAGATGGTTCCACGGAGCACATTTCGTAGGGGAAATAATGAGGTGCGTCTGCGCGTACAGATTTCTGATGTCAGCACTGGAAAGAAAACTTGACTGTCGAATGTCTGACCGTGACACCGAGCACAAAAAGTTGTTCAGCAAAGTGACTGGTCTATCTGTTTCATTTCCTTTTTGTGGACAAAGAAAGTCTTATGAGCACAACCGGGGCTGTGCACCATCGTAAGCGTTTCTTCTCCTTTAGGAGAAAAAGAAGCACGATAAAACTTTGAATAAAGGTCGAAACTGTAGTCCGATGATGGTATCATACTAAATGCGTGTGTGATAAAAAAAAACTCACTGATAGTTGAAGCTCTTGTCCTGGCCGGATAGAAATCGCAGCTTCATCAGGTCCAGGAATTCGCGTTCTCTATCTTCAATGGTCTCTGGAACGGGGTCAACTGAGGTGAACGCACAGTTTGGTGGTTGTAAATTCACACTTACCAAAATCTGATTCATCGTCATCATCATATTTTGCTTTGTTTGCTCTCTATCGCATAAAAAACAGACGTGGGAGGGGGGTCAGGTTAGCAGGCAGACGACTGAATGAGTCAAATAGTTTGTAAATAATCAGTCTTTAGTCAACGGATATACGTATAGAGAAATTATTCTCTCCCGTGGATGTGTGAATCTTGCAAGTAACACAATATGGGCATAATTGACGTTGCCCATCAATCTCACGAGCTCTCAATGGGTGGTCTGAGCACATTTCAAACCAAACATTAGAGTGGCGAACAAGCTCGTTTTCACTTATTCGTATTCATACCAGCATATAACAATATATTGGATATGTGTAACTCGTTCTACTACGTTCGGGTTGGCTAAATTGTTAGAACCCGTCCGAGTTGGGTTGGAAAAACAATGTCAAAGACAGATTAACTTTTGTGAACAAAATTCGCTATTCACAAGTGTTTCCATTAGCGAAAAGATTGAATACCTGTGCAGTTATGTACAAACCAATAATGTAGAGCTCGGCTCCCGTTTGGATGACCTAAAATAAGTGCTTTATTTATGCATTTACAATGTTCACTTCAAGTTCGACGATGAGATTCACCGACAAAAGGATAGCGTGGACATGGGGTCTCGATTGGGACCGCTTTCCGCGGACTTATTCATGGCGAATTTCGAACATACTCAATTGCAGTCATCCATTGAGGACTATACTATAATACTTTTTGTGTGACCAATGCAACATCAAACACAACGGAACCATTAAGCAGGTTCAACACTACCAATCTTAAATAGCATTTATCTTAGAAATGGAGTGTAACAACAAACTGCCTTTTCTAGATATCTGTACCACCCGTCGATTAGATGGTTCGGCGCAGCGTTCCGTGCATAGAAAGGCAAATTAGGAACGCCAATAAATCCATTTCCGAAGCTTTGTGTCACTTAGGGTGAAAAGGAACCTGATTTGCTGCCTAGCGGATAGAGCAAGAAAGATCTGCAGTGAGGAAACACTAGAAAAAGATCGATCTTTGCATGTAAGGGATATCCGGAAGGTTTAGTCAACAAAATGATTCAATGCACGGAGAACACTTGACAAGACACCGATGTTAAAAAAATCCGTGTACGTTTCTTCGCCATTCAAGGGGGCACATTAGCTGAGAACATACAAAGAAGATTATTCAACGCAATCGACAAGACTTTCTTCGCATCCAAGCTTCGTCTATTGTTCACGTCCAAGCCAATTGTGTTTGCGATTGAAAGACAAAGTTCCAGTCTCTGTGGTTTCAATCTGTGCATCCTCATTTACTTGGTCCTGTGGAACAACGTATATAGGCTGCACGGTCAGGTGATTGCCCGAACAGATTCGTGAACACTACCCTGCCTGACTGAACATTGGAACGACTAAGTTACTCACCAGTACGGTGGTTTCACACCTAGCTGAAACAAAGCGCACTGCGGACGTGTTCGAGGCTTTCCCTCCTCCCTTTGTACAAAGTTAGTGGGCTACACACAAAAAGTCCACTGTTTCACAAGCCCTGAAGTAAAAAAGTGATACCGCAAAAACGTAAATGCTTACCGTTCCGTATGTCCACTTAAAGTGAACTCTACTCTTGAGACGTGGATACTTTACCAGTCCGAGGAAAATAAACATCAATCACAATAATTCCACACAGCTAAATCTAGGGACCAATTTGAATAATACTGTGTGAGAACAACATCAGCAAATAAGGCTTGCCGTAGTAGCTCACGGTTCAGACGAGAAAAATGCCGATACGAATGTGCTGGTGTACGAGATGAAATCAAAGTGCAATAGGAGACGCAAAAAACAACTGACTGGTACGAACCTGTTTGTAACGAGCTTGATTAAACATCCGTTTCTCTTCTTGTTGTATCAGCTGTCCGTGTAAATATCCAGCAAATGTCTGGTATTCCCTATCCAAATAACGGCGTCTTGTCGGTTCGTCCAGATGCTGGCCGATCATTTCTTCCCAGAGGACAGGATCTCGCTGACGCATCGCCTCGTGTGTGAAATGATCGGAAACAGGACAACTGTTGTCCCCTCGAGCGGCACGATATAAAGCCTGTGAAAGAAAGACAGATTTATCATGCAGTTCGATCTGCCGTCTAGCACAAAAGTGGTACTGCTCTTGAATGAAAGGACGGAGAAGTATGTTGAATAAAAGAGGAGAGGCGAAATAAGTCAGTCAAGCGTGCAGTTTGGTGTTGAGTTCAGGCAGACATGACACTGGTTTACCGGACGAGTTAATTGAATAATATTAGAAAACAACCACAACAGAGCCAAGTTTAAACCGTTTCTAAAAAACTATTGTCTATCATTCTTCCGTTCGTCAACGATGGTGTCCTATTGAACTCGTCGAAAAGTGATCCTCGAATGCAATTCAGTTTATATTTTTCATGCGTTCCGGCACGGAATATTCTGCTAACCCTATCCAGTTATCTTTCAGACCCAGAAAGGATGACTACTACCATCAGCCATTTCTACGAGTTCCTTTGCATTTATATTAAACAATTTCAATAGGGTCAAACAGAAAGGGGGATTAGTCATGTGCTTGACAGTGAGGTCAAATTAGTGAGCTGCTTAGATCACATAACCAAAGTCGTTACGTTATGGTCGTGTGAACAACTGTTTTTTTCTTCCCCTGGCCAGGGGAGTTTGAGAGCTTGAATCAATTTGCGTTGTGCGCAAAGCTCAGGGCTCATGAATCGGCTGCTATTCGACACTGCGGTTGCTAACGTCCGAAACCATTTTGCTCTTGGTTGATATGCGCTCGGCTTTTACAATCGTTTATCGAGTCTCACCACACAAACACAGAGTAATACGGTTTCGGACGTTAGCAACCGCAGACGCGATTAGTATGCGACTCACGAATCCTGAGCTTTGCGCACAACACAAATTGACTCAAGCTCTCAAACTCCCCTGACCAGGGGAAGAGAGAATCAGTTGTTCACACCACCATGACGCAACGACTTTGGTTGTGATCTAAACAGTTCACAAATTTGGAGTTCCCTTGGCCTCAGTGCTAAACACATGACTAATCCACCTTTCTGTTACCTGCTCGTTTTCTTTTATAGAAATGGCATTATTATTGTTGATGTAGATTAGTTTTGTCCGAATGTCCGGATGCTGGCTTTTAATCCAGCCCCCAGTTAGCTTCCTGCCATCTCATCTCGTATTGTGTTCGAACTATCCTCCAAGATGTGCTGCCTATCAGTCGCTAACGTTTTTTATTAAACTTATTTGTGTGATGAACAGCAGACGGTTGGACCCCGTAGTTGCCAGGATCTGTTATTCAGTGTTGGAGATCGGTAACCTAAGCCCCGGGACTTGGAGTGGCGAATCATAGAAGGTCCCGCTAGGTTAGGACGACAGCAAAGCTGCTTACCAAGACATTTGCAGAATCTTGAGAAAGAATGAGAGCAAAGATATATTTGCCTTACCACAAATTCTCGATCCACAAAATCTCAGGAAATTCTGTTCTCAATCAGTAACAGGACGTGTGCAAACAACCGACTGACTCGCAAAAGAACTCTAGAAGTTTCATATTATTTCAATTAAGTGCTGGGACGCTGTGACAAGTAAAAATTTTCTGTTACACTTGATTGCGACAATTCGCACTTAAAAGCTACAATACTATAGATGTACCGCAAACCAGTTTTAATTGGGAGAAACAAACTAGGCAATGGGGGATTCGAATACGATACACGGCAGCTGTAAAAACGTTTTGGTTTACAGATCAGACTGTATTGGAAATAAAACGTTGAATGTGACTGCGCAAAATCAGCTCATTAGAAGACAAAAGAGCTTGCAATACAAGTGCGATTTCAGGGTGCTTAGAAGGAAAAAACTCACGTTTAGACGCCGATTTCGAACCCGACATGAGGCCACCTTGGATTTACGCACATTGTTCAGCTCGGCCTCACGATCCAGTTTGTCCATTAGATAACCAACCAAATCATCCGAACTATGCCATTTAGTGAAATTAATCCGATCTTGTGACCAGTCTAGGTAGCGACTGAATCGTTCAAGGAATATACCAGGCTTTTGTGAGTACAACTCACGAGCAATCGATAGCTTTTGGAAGTCGGAAAGCGGTTTCTCATCGCGTGTTTGATGACGGAAATGAGCCTCTTCGTGGATAATGAGATTGGCTAACATACGTTCAACCGGATCCAGTGACAACGTTTGATCGGTCGGAGTGGGAGATCTACGGTGAGACCAGCGTTTACCGAGTAGTTTAAACTTCTATCACAGTGATACGCGACACCGAAAATAACCGTAAACAAACAACTATCTTTAACCGCATCAATTATCCGTCTACAAGAAATGTGAGACTGAATTGTGTGATGAAGAGAACCAACTGCGTTGAGTGAGCTAAAGCACATGTGGATTTAAATGCGGTGGAAAATTTTGTGATAACCGACAAAGAACACTGGACAACTGTTTCGTCTTGTGTGGGACTCGTCAACAATGCCTGGTACCTGTGAAAAGCCGAATAAACTAATCCAAACAATCACCGTCTAAAACACATCTGGGTTATCTACCACAACCATCACAATACGAGTAGGAAGTAGGCTTGAGATCTATCTAGACTACCGAATATGCCCACTATGACATGAGAACATGGATTCGGAGGAAAATAGATGCTTCAATCTATATTAATAGCCAGGCGGTACCGAATTTTATAAGGGAATATTTAAGTGGGTGATCTTTCAGCATACAGAAAAACAACCTAGACCAGACAGTGCACCAAATTTCAAAATTTCGTGATCCTTCAACAAGAGAGAGAGAGGGAGTTAATTGAGGGCCTCGGCGTGCATGGGAAAATGTGCTTGGAATCCACTGTTTCAGATGAAATTAAACACTGAGAAGGTTCTCAAAAAAAGGATATCCTTATGTACTTATTGAAAGAAACGTGGAAGAAAGGCTGAGATGCGAGCTAGTCCGGGAAGCACCGAAGAAAGCGCTGCATTAAATTAATCGTATTCAGCCTTTGTGTAGATCACTTACGTACATGACACAATCTAACCACAGAACTGTTGAGGTGCGAAGCGTGGGGCACTCATTCCCAAGTCCCTTACTGCCAAACAAAAGCGCTGGTTTTTGGACCGACATAAAGAGACTATCCCCGGCAGACGCCATTTCCTGATATGGTCAGTACAGGCTAGTACATGAACTACCGTAAAGTATTTATGACCTTTGAATGTTGTGGGTTTTATCTCTCGATTATCGATCAACCCCACCCCTTGGGGGCTAAGAAAATCAAATGGTGTCACGAAATCATTTTCTTCTGATTTGACAAAAAGAGCATGAATAAAATCAGGACTCCATTGCATCCGAACCTCGTTCGGTTAGGAATGAATCTAAAAAAAATGTATATTGGTCACCAACACGGTGTCGTCAGCAGGGGTGATACAAAGTCGACATTTCGGCTACTGCGGGTAAGTTGCATGCTCTAATTGCATAATCGAATGAAAATCTGTCTTGAGAAAGGTTACTCGCGACAACCTCGACAGTCAACGCCGTGCTATTGAGAGAAACACGTCCCCCTTTGGAATCATGACTACCACAGTTTGGTAAACGCGTACTGAGCACTGCAAACCACTGCTCTATTTGTGTTATTTCTTCGTTTTCTTACGGAACGTGCTACGCCTGAGTTAGATCTATCTTCCGGATCGACTGTTCCCTCACCTGTGACTTGTATTATCTTCGACCCCACCGTCCCTTACTCTTAACCGGTTTAGCAACCACCGGTCGAGACACACACACACACACGTACGCACGCACATAAGTTCATTGTTCCCATCCCTCACGTAATTGGTATTTTGATACCGTATATCTGATTGGCTGGCTGTCAGTCATTGACCATTATGCTCGTGCGCTTGCTACCTAAGGCATTCTGATCGTTGACTGATTGTATCACATCCACATGCAGCCGTTGAGTCGAACGCTTTGACAGCTTTTGAAGGCTACTTTGAACACAGTAAAACGCTGTTTTACTTTGACACATTGTTATCTGATTGTGCCTTGACAGTGCAAACACGTACGCCTCCACCATTTGCCTCATGATTTGAGGTCTCTACCTATTTTATATTATTCATTCATTCCTTATAACAGTACCACATTTCCAGACAATCTAGTAGTCCGTTGACTTTTGGATTTACGCGTTATTCGACGGGTTTCCAATGTGTAATGCACATAACAGAATCTTCTCCAGAGATCCTACACTGCAAAAGTTCGATCATCATTATCAGCCCAGATCGCACTGAAATTATCACCTGGACTGATGAAGAAACGTTTGCGATCCAACTGTCGAGCACTGCAAACAACCGAATCCCGATCTAATGGAAACACTGCTTTCTGTCACAAAATGAAGCGGAGGAGGGAGAGTTGACAAATATGGGTTTGAACAATAAATCCAGCATCTTTTCGCTACATCTGCATGTCTCTTACAGTCCAGATAGTCTTCATAGCCGTTAAAATAACGAAAGCAAAAGAGAAGAGGCTATGTTGCTCATGACAAAGGGACCACGTAAGTACGAATGGGTGGAGGTGGGGGATCACCAGGACAAGACAGATGTTACAAACCATTCGCGTAAATAGGGTTTGTGATTGCGGGTGAACGATTTAGGCGGTGATGGTAGATTGAACTATCTAGAATTTTTCTTCCGATAGATATTGCATATCCGAATACTGGAGTTTTTTCTGCTCAGTCGACGGTGCAACAGTTGAGGATTTTTCGCTCATCACCGGGATAAGTCCGAACAGACACAGTATGGTCTGAATCCATGAGTGTAGACCAGTTGGAGCGATGTATGTATTTTTTAATACATCCTCAAAATTGGTAGCTACTGGCAATGCGATCAGGTTCATTCCCTTGTTGAGACGAGCGGAGAGGTTCCAATGCCAAACAGTGTCATTTATTGTGTGAGACGTTAGTGTTTGATGGGAAAAATCCGTGGTTCGCGCATGCTTGAAGTTGGCAGCTTCCGTCGTCCATTGGGTTGGAGGGGATTGCACATGGGTCGCCCCTGGATCTGGGATTCCACGTGAATGTTGAAGGCACCGGTGAGGACTTTCAAGTTATTTAAAATCTATCAATTAAAAGACCATTACCGTATAGTTCTACCACATGGATAATGCGTGTTTGAAAAACGCTTCACGGCCGAAAATTCGGGAGGAATTATTGAGAATTTTTGTGGTTGATTAATTACTATATCATTTAGAAAGCTAAGTACCGTTACTTTAGGGAATCACGGTCGCTCACTGGAGCAGATGCTCGACTTATGTAGATTTTGCACGTCAGCAGTGTGCGATGTTTGCCGAGGGAGTGGAAGGTCAAAGGTGGTCACATTAAAAAAACTGGCATGAGGGAATAAAAACCTTGAAACTTACTCATTTGCTGTTTTGTCTTCCGCAGTTGTGTCAACACTTTCAGATGGTTGATGCTCAGTCGTTTCGGAATCTGGGGATTCAACAGAACCACTTTCAGAAGATACTTCTGACCGATCTACAGGCATTGAATCGGTAACTATAAAAAACACAGATCGTGTAAGTAAAGACTGTATGCAACAAAAAAGGATATTAACTAGATAAGGGATTTTAAAATGTGGGGGAGGTCAGATAAGAAGAAGACGAAGTGAATTTGATGCAAAATGATCGGTTTTGCTTGTGTTCCGAGGAGGGAGACAAGAGAAAAATTTAGGATCAAAACCAACGAAATCTTCGTCAAATGCAGTCCGGAATGGGGCACTTCCCAATTACAAGATGAAAACAGGTGTCTGGAGAAATATAAGCGCATCGATGGCACATAGTTTCAATGACGGAAGAAAAAAAGAAACAGCCGAAACTATAATTCTGGGTGCTCACAAATGTCTTTTCGGATGCTGAAAACTACGAGCCTATGTCGAACCCACAGTGTAGTAATTACCGAATTGTTGGCATCAAAGATAACATCTTTTAATACGTAATGAGTGATTGAAAGAAAGACACCCGGAAGTACATCATCGGTTTCGCAGTGATTACCCCATCAAATCATGGCTTTGATTCACAAATGGACAGATTAGGAACAACTGGTTCTATTGCCCGCGTCCCTGATTAGGGATTTGTGATGAAAATAAGCAGAATTTAGTTTGCTAAGATCATCCGGCCCACAGAAGTGAACAGTTTGTCTCTAACGAATTCACACACTCCTCACTATATTTTTTTATATTTTCTGAGTTTTGCCCAAAACGCAAAAATAGCACACAATGATGGTGATGCGACAAAATAAAGTAACGGTTACCCTCCCCCAAGCAACATTTCTCAGCTGGAAAACATACTACTTGTAAGTAGTACACTCATTTTCAAAAATAAGAGATGCAATGCCCTGCACAGAGAGGACACGTAGTCATACATTAAATTTAGGGTATCAAGTTTGGATTAGCCCATTCGATTGCTCAGAGGCACTAGGCACTCTTGATGGTCTTCGGTGTGGGTTTTACTCCTTGGGAAATTGTTAGTTTCCCACGAGGTAAATGCATTCAACTGCGATGGAATGCATTTGAGAGATATCTGATATAAAGGATAAAACAATGTTTTCATTAGACGTCCATTATTAGTTTACAAACGTGTCACTAGTAAAACCCATCGATTTCTTCATGAATCCTATATAAGAAGATAACTTTACTGCTGGTTTACCACTTCACAGTTTACGCCAGTTCCTGCTTCGTTGCAACTCAATGTCCAGTTCTTATTTTATCGAACTTCGTACCGAAACCGGGGTACTGGGACTATGGGATTCCCACCGGTCCATTAGTTTCTGACGCCTTACAAAAAACTAGAAAGAACTAGGCTCAGGTATGCAATCGATCGTTTTGAACATTACTACCGACGTTATTTTTTATTACACACCTACGAGTGATGAACAGCAGATGGGGCGAACCCCATAGTCACGAAGACCTGCTGTTCAGTGATGGAAACCGGTAACCTAAGCCCCGGGACTTGGAGTGACGAACCATATAAGACTCCGCCAGGTTAGGCGTGATAGTGAACCGGACGACAGCAGAGCTGTCTACCATCAAAGTCGGGTGGCGGGGCTCGAACCTCGGATCATAGGGTCCCAAGCACGCCGGTGACAGCGACTAAGCCACTGTACCATCACCACATGACAAATTCAGTGGGACTGATGCTCGCTGTGACCTGAAATTCACGGCACTGGAATTGAACAAAGCGCATAGAGTAGCATGTTTCACAATCTAACGCTAATTGAACAATCAAACTCTAACCCATGATTGGGTCTAACTGCGTGTGATCTGTTTTTAATGTTACCTTTGAAAACGGTGAATGGTGTGAGAATGAATCACTTAAAAACAAATGCTTCACCAAACTGTTTGTTCTAAATACCATCGAAGATGAAGAATTCAAGTAGATTAACCTTACGAAATGGGACAGGTACACAAGTTACGCTGGTTCCGACACGTAACTGTACCAGTCAAACTACCTAACCGTCGATTAGGCTGATTGTGCCGTCCGAAAGCAGAAAACCCATATGACCAAAAATTCTGCTCAAACTTCATACCCTCGTGCTAGGTCTGCCCACTCACTAACTCAGCAGACATTATACGAACACAATCACAATGACACTCATACCAACCAGAAGGGTTCGCACCGTAACAGTACCTTGGTTCGGAAGTCGTTTGAGTAGTCCATATCAGACAAGCTTTCGTCTGGGAGCACATCGACGTTACTATCCCTACATGAGGACAAGGCCGTTTCTAGAATCATATCCATTATAAATTGGATGAGAAAAGGAGAAAGTAACTCCAAAGAACACCACTGTCTGGTGAACTTAAACGAAGATAGCGCTAAGACCAAACTCGAATTCAGTTATTCATATGAAAGTATCGCACCTGTGAAACGATCATTTTCCAGAACACCCTTCAGGCAGAAGTAACGCCGGGGTACCGCGTGGTCTACTGAATCGAAGATCCCTTTCGTTTGCTCGAATGAATTTGAAAAAGCATTACTTTATTCGTCAGGTGACCGTAATGTGGGGAACCATCAAGATCGGTACTTGGATATCGAAAGCACTCGTCGAATTACGAACGATGGTGTCACCGGCGTGCTTTGATCCGAGGTTTGAGCCCCGCCACCGCCACCCGACTTTGGTGATAGGCAGCTCTGCTGTCGTCCGGTTCACTATCACGCCTAACCTAGCGGAGTCTTATGTGGTTCGTCACTCCAAGTCCCGGGGCTTAGGTTACCGGTTTCCATCACTGAACAGCAGGTCTTCGTGACTATGGGGTTCGCCCCATCTGCTGTTCATCACACTTAGGTGTGAAATAAAAAGAGAGTGTAGATAGATAATAAGATATAAGGAAGCCGATACATGTCGCAGTAACTCTGGTCGGCTTTCTGTGACAAGTAGACAGCCATAACAGAGAATATTTTGATGTCTGCGAAGAACTCGTTTTGGGAAACCCATTTTGAAATAGGAGTATGTTTTTCCTGGTTCGGAGAGTGTGCTCCGAATATACGACAACTGATAAATATTCTTCGGATGACCGACTGCCATCGAAAAACGTGCATCAGTGTCGCTGGGGTGTGAAACACAATAAACGAAGTTTCATTAAGGAACGATTGACTGAAGGATGAGTCTGGATGGAGATCGACAGGTCGTAAGCAATCAAACGGAATGAGTGTGCATTGACACTGAAAGGTGGCGGGAGTTTCATTACGGTGTAGAGAGATGGTTGATCGGATAGGAAGAGTAATTTAATTTTCTTTAACGGAACCATGAATGGTTCGAAGTACCCAGAATACTGAATGAGCAATTGAAGTCGTCGTTAGAATAGAGATGAACCTTCTTTGTTCTAGAATGACAACACGGTAACCTTGGTTTATCGCTTTGCGATGCAGTGCTCGACTGCGCTGTGACACCGAAGCACTGCCCACACGCGTGTGCCTTTCGATCGAAATCTGTCGTCCGTGAAATTTTCATCGGCTATTCTGAACCGGGAAAACATTTGTTTTCAAAAGAAAGTTACAAAGCAATTTCTCCACAAACATCGAAATATCTCTTATTGAAGCTTTTCACTTATCACAGGACACCGACAACCAGCAAAGAGATGATGATATGTACCCAGGGTGAGTACTTCCGCTCACTAAAATCAAGACGGCGGCTTGCATATCACTCTACGTTTTGAATTGTGAACACGGTTCTACGGAGTTAGAAAGACTTGTGCATGAATCGTTCGGATGGATCTGGGGTTCGCATGTTTTGTTATCAACCGTGTACACGAGCACGTAAAGAGATTAAACAGTTCAGAGTGAAAATTTCTAATCCAAATGAAATGGAACACTTTCTCGGTGGAGCCAAACAAGTCGAGCAAAGAATGATACTTTATGGTTGACAAATGATCACAAATTGCAAATACCTCAGATAGAAAAGTTACGTTTGTCCCTATCCCACACAGAACCAGTTGCACAGATTAGAATCGAAGAATCGTTCTCCTGTTTGATTGCTTCCGATAGCACATTACGAATGTAGACAGTAACCCATAGATGAATTGCAAGATAAGATGTGAAAACTAATGTGCTCAACGACCCAGGATGAGCCATTTGGTTCGGTGAATTCGAACACACAAAAAAACATGCTAAGTGACAAAATTTTACGGGTCGCCTGAGAACCTCAGACAAACCGGACAACACAATGTTGCCTCTGGGCATTTATCATTTCTCAACGCGATAAGTAACATGATAAAGTGAACCGCGCAAACACTGTTACAGTGTGATCATTGGTCTGTTTCACCGATTCGCATCACCACCAAGGATATCAAACAAACAACCCAGAGGAAGAATGCAGAAGGAGAAACAGATTTTCTAAAAATCTTTTATAATAAAATTTCACATATGTACAAGAGAAAATACAGCATCACGATTTGTCAGTGAAGGATGATCAGTTATTCATGATCTTCTTCGTTCGGACCGGGACACTCCTGTTCTAGGTCCCGCGAATCGGCATACTGCGCACTGCACCAAAAGCAGTAAAAATGTCGACCTCGAAGATAGTTCACCAAATCTGGGAGTACAGTGAGTGGCTGATTGGATAAGTTCCCCAAGTTACACGAGACATTCAAATAGGGAGGGCGAGGCGAAACCGTGAGAGAGATAAAGAAAAGAATTATAGAAATAAAACAATACCAGATCAATAAATGCCGAGTGTATTTTATGATACATACAAGCATAGGGCCTGTAAAATGCTATGTTGGTGGGGACCAGGTCCCATGGTTTAGCGTGTCACGAAATTTCGACCGAGTGACAAATGAACGAATGAGAAACAGGCGAGTAGTTGAGTGAATCACACTGTTCGGTAGCATCTGTAAGGGGTTAACTGTCTAGTAAAGAGAGAGATCTGAATGGATATCCCATACATATACAACAGTAATGTATATCAGTTCTAGTTAGATGAAGAATACTGGAGAAGGAGAGAGAACAAAAAGACTGATGCTGAGTTTCGGTAGAGCTGTTGGAACCGAAAATGAAAAATTACGATGCCAAAACATCCAGGGATTTCTCGGAAGAAAAGGCTTACTGGAACTGTTCTAGTGATGAACTTAAGTCAAACAGATGAAGCTCGAGGGTAGACCAGAAGCTCAAATCACAAGCAGACATAGGGCTTTTGTGCGAGCCAGGCAATGGATTCGTTACGATTGTGTGCTATATGTTGCACATGACCAAATTATTCCGCTCTCTTGGATATGCTGTTGCTCTGCAGACGTATTACACTCGAAAAACAAAACGGCGTGATGTTCAGGAGGCCGCTTATTACTAAACTACAACTCTACGTCTTCGTGGATTCATCGACAAACATTGTTTATCCTCACATAGGACATCCTAAACAGAAGCCATATAAGCATTTCCCGAGGTGCAAGAGAAGAGTACCCAGTCACGACCAAAGACAGCCAACCCCCGACCAAACCGGGATTTTCGGAGTAACCGATTGAAGCTAAGGGTCGTTCACAACAGAGGTTTGTTGTATAATGTGTGCTATGCAAGATAACTGCTTTACAGCACTCGTTTTGTTCACCAA
This sequence comes from Echinostoma caproni, assembly GCA_900618425.1. Taxonomy (NCBI): domain Eukaryota; kingdom Metazoa; phylum Platyhelminthes; class Trematoda; order Plagiorchiida; family Echinostomatidae; genus Echinostoma; species Echinostoma caproni. The sequence continues at coordinate 4,095 of UZAN01000051.1, read as the reverse complement.
GAGTTGGCAGTTGTGGCATGTTGCTTGATCCAAAGGCCATTCCACAGGATAAGCTGGAGTCCGGTTTTAGCTACACAGCAGAATAAAAGAAAAATAACTGAGTCACATGGTCAGAAAAATGACGATGAGTTAGGCTCTAGACTGAGTGACAAGCCGCGTAAGACCTCTAAACGAGGTGTGGTATTGACCTGGAGAACATTAAAACTGTCTATCACTGAAGCGAAACGGCAACTACTCGGTTTGCTTTCCAGAACAACTCTAGTCAGTAGGAGAGGTTGAAATCGTTTGGCTCGCGACAAGCCTGCCACAAAATAACCCCAATAACTTAGCTAGCCCAATAATAATTTCCCTGACGTGTTGGAACTAGCTAGCGGGATGTTTGAGAAGAGGTGACTATAGTCACTGTTAAACTAAGGTCAGAAATCCGTCTGTGTGATGATTTTCACAATAGTCAATGGTCATTTTAACCGAGGAGGAAAGGGAGATCGTCTTCATCCCCCAAACCGATCCAAATATTGTGCCCAAAAGCGTATGACCTTTACCCTTGGCCTTCCCTGAGTATAACCAATTTTGTACATCACAAATACACACACACACACGATTGAACGGAACTAGATTGGTCGTCTCTGAATACATGTTCTCATGTCAAAATGGGCATATTCTGGAATTTAATACGCTTCATTTGTCTTTGTTGTTCTGTGTTATAAGTACGCAACCGATGAGAGTATACGAAAGGAATTCCTCTCAGTGTTTGTCTTCTGATTTGCCAGTTCAAATACATATGGATCACTTTAAAATGAGAAAGCACATAAAACAAAGCTAGCTTCAACGTAAAAGATTTAAGATGAAAAATAAAATAAAGTGGATCGCAAACTAAACCATGAACGCAGACCCTGCCTAGAATCATTGATTTACAGCGCTAAGAAGTAAAGAAACTAGTTGCACCAACGATGGTGCCTGGCATTTGCCCGTAAGAACAAACAAATTCACACGATACGACAAGTAATTTCTTCTCGCATAGGAAAACCGAAGAGCACTTACATTGACTTCGAGTGATTTTGGATTGTCTGCGTCTAGACTGGTCAATTCTTCTTCGTCGGACAACTGTGGTAACTGGTCCCGATCATCGTAGAATGGTGACCTATCCCGATCCTCTTGGTTCGATTGGGGAGAACGTTGTTCAGAGCGATCGGTTCGCTCCGAACGACGTCTCCGACGGAATTCGTGGTCTGGAGATTTTGGCGGTTTGGGTGTGTCTGGAGTTGGCCAAAATGCCGGAGAAACAGGCACTGGGATGGACTGAGCCGAATCCAGTTGCAGACAGATTCTACGAGCAGCTTCGAGTTGCCGTTTCGCACGACTAAGACGAAATTTTGTGGACATAACATCTAGGAACTGATTCCGTTCCGTAACCACCAGATGTTGACGGATCCGTTGAATGGCCTCTTTCCGTTCACGTTCTGCTGCATCACGCCCAAGACCACTGCGACTCGAGCGGACCTCGATAGGGACGGGCTCTGCCCGGCCTTCGGCTATAAAGAATACGGGAAAATAGGCTCGACTGACTTTTGTTTTTGACCAATTGAAATGAATCCAAAAGGTTGGATAACATGAAACCATAGAACGTAGATATAACAAGCCGGACAGTTTTTGTGAATGACTCTGACTCTGTCAAACAATGCACATCGATTAAAGGCATAGACTCTAAGATATTTGAAACGTCTGGATCGCGTAATGAATTTGAACAACGAAGTCAGAAGACAAACACTGCGAGAAGAATTCCTTCAACATACGTTCAGCCAAGATATTCCCCAAATGGTCAAATGGTATCGTTCCACGAATAAATGTCGCAAGAAAACTCTGAAAACTAATACAGACACTATGTGCGCGTAATGAATTCAGTTTGCGAACAAAACTCGGTGTTGTTAACGCTGTGATTTTTCCTGTCCAGAAATGCGCATAGAGACGGGCATTTACCAGTCGAAGATATAAAGCACCAAGAGTATCTTCATCGGATCCTGAAAGCTGTTTGGAGCCTAAGTTTGGTGCCTAAGTAGGGAGTAGGAACAAATGCTCAATTCTTCTCTTTTTCACATGGGTAGAATTGGTATTGGCCATCATCTTCTCGCGTGCCCTCATTCAGCTGCAAACGCACGTTTATGCGATTATACCAACCGAAGAAACACTAGAGTTGAAGTGATTCATTTTTACTCAATGGCGGACAAGTGAGTTGCCTTCAAATCATTCATTTCAATCCTTATTTCTTCGTCTGATATGCTCATATGAATGCGCGTTTACAACTGAATGAGAGCACGCAAGCAATTGATGGCTAATAACAAATCCGCTCACGTCTTCTTCTTGTGTTGATGAAATGGATGGAGAGGAAAGGATGTTTCAGGTGCGCTTTAGTGTTTGGTACAAATTCAACATCTGGATACGTGAGAGGTGGAGAGTGAAATGAAAAGCAAAGCAGCCGGAAATGGTGGCTCGATGCTCAAACTAATTATGAGAAAGACGTAGAAAAGTTCGCAGGCTTCATTCATTGAGTGCGCGTTGTATGCACATTTGCCTTTCAATAAGCCACATGATGTGCGGAACTCCAAAGGAATTAATAAATCATAGATACACGTTCTAAAAACACGATTTAAAGAGGGAGAAGACAGACGGAGTCAAAAGTGCACGTTGACGCAACAGTGGAAGTAAAATTGATGAACAAGAAGTCATGCACTAAAACAGGTTTTACCATTCTTTCCGAGTCCTTTCCCGGGAGCGTAACCCATTTTAACCAACATATTAAATCCTTTGTTCGTTGGCTCGACTTTCTTCTCGAGACCTTCAGTTCTGCGTTTGCTTTCTTCCTCGGTCCTGGACAGTGTCCGTCCTTTCTTACTATTCAGCTCTACGGCACGCTGACGTAGGACACTTTTGGCCAAGTTCAATCCGGAAGGTTTGTCACATCTGCATTTTGTTAGTCAAAAAACGTAAGCATCGGGATTTACAAAGTGATGAATTTATCAGACATGTAGTCCTCTTCTTCATTCTCTGTTTCCATTATGCAGTGGGGTATTGACTGTTTTTACCTAGAAACATCAAAAAAATCGCGGTTAACATGCTGCAGCTATGGTGATAGAAAAAAATTCTGTGTGCTCCGCTAAATGATTGTCGTCTCGTAACTGTGTCAACTAGTTCGATTAAGAGGCCAAATTTCATGAGTTTGATGGAGGAAACCGAACTAGTAATGCTGAAGCTAAGCGCACAGATTTTGGTAATTACGGTCGCGCACTGGAGTAAACACTGAACCTCCACCGAGTGCTTTGATTGTGGCATGTGCTACGCGCGTCACCGGATAAGTTTCCTCGGTGTGCGATGTTTCCCGAGGCAGGTCGTGAAAGAAAGGAACTCAGCAGGAGAGTAAAGAAACACTGATCAGGGCTCACGGTCACATATGCGGCGTAGGAATTCCTTCCTGGTAGATAGTCTCGTGAGTGACCTGAGCGATGATGAGAGACATGGGAAAAAGTTCTGTTCAGTTCAGTTTTTACAACCATTAACCATGCACTTTTGTGCGCCGGATTCGGTTTTCGTCTTTCGGTGCTCAGTTGCATAAAAGAAAAGAATGAAGATTGGAATGTTGAAAGCAAATCCAAGCGGAAGATGGAGAATTCATATTGAGTGGTGTTAGGAGCATAATGAGTGGATGCACGAGCACCACTGTTTGCGACCTATCATTCAGTGTCTCTAACCATTGGTAACCATCATCTCGAAGATGAGTAGCGTATGTGACAACGCTCGTGCACCTACTCAAGTTAGTTTACACGAACCTTGGTACGCATCCCAGATTTGTCTTGGTTCACCACTGTCCAACAAAACAGGTTGGCGAAAAACAGCGACAAAAACCACCTCGCAGAAACAACGGAATTGATCTCCTAAAGTGTGCCGGAAGAAAAGTATTATAATAGACCTTTTATGCGAATAACTGATGCACATAAACATATTTTGCTCTAATATTTACTCCTTGTGGAGAATTTTTGAGTTTTTCGATACCTTGGCCACAAGGAGTAGAAAGTGGGCGCTTTTCAAACGGCTCAATTCGTA
>UZAN01000050.1:0-18673 GCA_900618425.1 Echinostoma caproni | reverse complement strand
TTCTCATCTGATTTGTCTCCTCCAACCTCACATTCGTACACTAAAGGCAAACGGGATTCACTGTAGCCTACATTCTCTATCTCCTACCCGGATCTCTATGTGACTCCTTTTTTTGATGTGTAACGATTCATCTATGTAAACATCCTATGGGACAAGAGAAGCACCAGCTTGTAAGCTATTCCCATAATAAAACTTTGACTTTGACTTTGACATTGTCGCCGTGTCTGCAGACCTTTTCATTGAATAGCTTATTTTTATCTCTGGTGAAGCAAATTTTTACTGAAGTACTATATTCGCAGAGTACACTAGTTGTGCTAAGAATCACCAGAGATTTTGCAGCCCAAAGAAAACACACCACGAAATTAACCATAACGACGGATTATTTATACCGGCTTATTCACTATAGTATGTTCACAAAAATAAACCTAAAATTGAGAGTGCGTTTGCACCGATACCCCATACCTGTAGCCCGCAGGTCTGATAGCTTTTATTTAAAACAAACCTGACTCAATCGGTTGATATAAACATTGAAAAAGAAAAAAGAAACCTTGTATAACTTGAGTGCTATTTTTCCGGTGTTAGCTCTTTGAAATTTCGTTTCTGTCTAAAGCGAAGCCGAATTAACTGAAACACCACAACTTGAGCTTAGGGTTTTAAATTGAGTAACTTAGATGGCGCGCTATTTAGTAATTTGCACTTTTCCGTTCCATTACCATTGAAGGGAATAGATTTCTTATGCATATCTTGCGTCCACATCTGCTGTAACCAGCTCATATTCTAATCGTACCTTGCTGTGATAATCCATTGTTAACGATGGAAAACCACAGGATACAGAAAGCATTCTTCTCTATGGGTTCGATAGAGGCGATCAATCGGTTTCCGTCAGAGGAACCAGCTGCTACAAGGGACGCGCATTGTGATCCTTTAGCATACATCTGTGCTTAACGATGTAGGAATCAATGAACTGACACATGATAATACTCTGTTCGTTCCACAGCTGCGTCCCAGATGTTCCGATTCCGTGTGCATCATTCAGCATTCTCTTGGCACCTTCTCACAGCTTGACCACACCTTGCTATTCTCAGTGTATCGTACATCTCATCCCCATTGTATTGCGCTTGAAATAACTTGAACCCAAATTCGGTCAATGCGTCTGTAAAAGATAGGAGTATGTATCTCATATTGGAAATCAGATTTATCCTACAGTTTCGGAACGTTTCAGCACCACTCAGAATATCTGCATTGCTTTTTGACATATCAATAATCCTTGTCTAAATTAGCACCGAATACTGCGTTTAGGCGAACATCAATGGGGATGAAGCGATGTGTTTTGAGTGATAGGAGCACGGAAAAAGCGATTAGAGTGTTCCGTCGCAACACCCTATAATCAGCACTTAACTTTGTGAAGCCATGGCTAGAATTATTAGATGAAGTGCCTGCAGAAGATATTCCACAACAAGAGAATATTCAGATAGACAAATCAATATATATGTCTACAATATACCTCTAAGTGGGTCAAATTCGTTTCATTTTCTATAAAACAACCTAGAAACATAAGTAAAAACAAATGCTCATGTGGGATTAACATATTTGTATATTGCTACTTCTCCCGTATACCTTCATAGGGGGGCACAATCTATAAACGTTATTTTGCTAAAAGCCGAATGATCGAATAAACACTCCTGGTAATTTTGAACATTTTTTTGAAAAAAATCTTTAGGAATTAGCGTGACACTGATCATGTTTCTAAAACCCTGTTTGAAAAAATTTCTGCATTTGATACTTTAATTACTGTATTGACAATTTTAATTTCATTGATTTGTATTTGTATTCCCTGTCATGGCTGAAAACGTGTTCATACTTATCCAAACTGATGAATGCGGTGAAGTATATTTCGTCTCTAATTATCGGTAACCTAATCAAGTTTACCATTCAATCGATTCATAAACAATGAATCCACACCTAGAATGTTGACGCACTACAGCAAACATGGTGTTGCATCATCTTGACCTAACAAGCGCATCGCTTAATCTCGATAGATTGTTTTGAACATAGACGAAGACTCATGCGATTACTCAGATACACTTGTCCTTTAATTTTTAAACAATTTTTTTCTTTCAGGTAAAACGACTTTGTTGTTTTACATGGACTATTCAATTAGAACCCGTTGTTGATGGAGCCGGAAACTGCCGGCAGGATCTCTAAATCGCGAATATGCGAGGTTACGTGTTGGTAAGATGGCTGCTCTTTGTGTGCTATTCCCAAGATTCTTCTAGCACCCTGCTACTAGAAAAACACCCTAAAATTGGAAGATGTAAATGAACAAGACTAGGACCACCATTGGTTGAAATGAATGCGCAGGAGCCATCAGGAACTTATTTGCCATCAGCAGTAGGATCTTGGATAACTCCGACTCAGTGGTAATGTGGACAATCTTTTACACTGTTATGATCGAGCGAATGCAAACGCATCTTGAAAAGATGCGACCGGAATGAGAAGCTATGGAACAAGGATAAGAATCTATGCAACGAAGATGTGCAAATAGTTTAGAATTTGGATTTTATTTATTTCTCATTGCACATATTCGGGAGTGCTACAGGGTGCCGTATTCTCTCCGTTTTTGGTTTCCACCTACATCAGTGATCTGCCAGCGAGTTCTCCAGCTCAAGATTTGAATACCCTGATGGCGTAGCTCTTCGCCTGAGGACTTTCTAAATTTCTCGAATAATCTATCTCACATCGACGAATCTTCCCTTCGTTCTGGACTGTCTCTTAATTTATCCCAGTGCTTTGAATGCAATTTCTCCCTCTATAGATCTGCTTATCCCTGTGATTCCTCTGTCATAATCGGATCCCTTAACTATAGTAGATTCCTTTAAGTATTTAGGAGTTACAATTGACAATAACCCATATTGACAACTCTGTACAGAAAATTCGCAGGTTATCTTTTCAGCTTCGAAAACTTAGGCAGTTAAGCCAGACAAAAAATCATTTAGCATGTTGTCCATCAATGTGTTTCCCGGTTCCTTTTTATTGTTCCCCGATGGCTTTTGCTGGTGTACTCAAAAAGGACTTTAACATTTGTTGTCGAGGTTTGTCGATCATCAACCATGTGTCTTTTGTATCCGTTGATGAACTATCTAAAAAACTGTGAACCTCGTTTGTCCACATGTGAAACATTTGCACAGAAAATTCTCTTCGACCCCAATCATCCTTGCTTGGGGATCTATCCAAATGCTGCTCTCATCCATCAACGCGTTCTTACTATCGTCTGTTACCCTCTCGTAATAACCTCCCCAGTTCCCTATCTCACCGGAATCCTTGCAAACAGACAGTGCGTTTCTCAGGAATTTATTAGTAACCTTGGAGCTTTTATATTTTGCTTGCATTATTCCTTCTATTGATGGGATTTGTGATTTTTCACTGAAATGAGAACATCTGTTCACGCAAAATTCCATTTGTGATGTGATGTAGTAAAATTCTAGAGTCTAGAAGACCTACTTTCCAGTTATGAAAACCCGAGGTCTAAATCCAGGAACTTGGTGTGGCAGATCACATAAGCCTTGCTACGTTAGTCAACGTAGTGAATCTTAGGAATGCAAAGCTGCCTGTCAAAACACAGTGATGTGCACTGTAAGCAGAACACATTCACTCATTTAGTAATTACAGTACAAAATCTGATTTTTGGCTGACAATAAACGATTTCAGTTTGAATCTTGAGCTTTCAGTAAAATATTGCCAATCCATGTTACGTATCCATGTTTCAATGTTAAACATCTGTCGGGAGGGTCTGTCAGCACCATGAGCATAAACAGTAGTGCCTTTGTTTCAAAAGAAGCGATAGTAGTTGACGAACTCTTGGCCTGGACCCAGGTTACTGACGGCCAAAAATGAATCCACTCAAGCAAGTAATCGTTCAAAACATCAATATGGCTACCGATTTACTGATCCAGCTTGACGGGGACCGTTTCTTTCAAGGACTAACTGAGGTCAATGAGCCCCGAGTTCGTTCAAACCAACGTCAAAGTCACACCGTCCTAGGGGGGAAGACAGCTCATCCTCATTCCCTCAAAACCAAAAGAAGTCATGTTGAGCGATGTTAGCATTCTGTTTCATTCTTTCACTCGTTAATGTGAAAGAAATGAGCACATATATAGTCAACTGATTTCAAGATAAGTCAGAAAGTGGCTTGGTCACACCATCTGGTACATTTTGAGCCGCTCAATATCCCGTAACAATGCAGATATGGATACATACATTAAGTGCTAGGAGTTGTCGCAAAGCTTTGCACAAATCATACACAGTACTATCCGGGTTGCAAAAATCCGAGCTGGAGAAGAAACAATGGAAGAGTAATACGCTTGAGTGCGTAAATCCTCGTAAGCCAACGTGTACAAATAGATGCTCGTCAGAATTTGTCAATCCAATGTGCTACATATATCCTTTTGTTTTGCATCAATTGTTTTGGAAGACTGAATGCCATGTTAACATCTCCCTACATGTGTTTTCTTCCGATTTCGATGCGATGAGTCAAGAAGACCCAGTAGTTCAGCCTCACCCTGTCGATACTCTGATACTTACTCGGCAAGTAATTCAAAATGCACATTATCTGGTTATGCAACTCAGTTCATTCTTACGAGACGAGCGCTTCATTAACCTATTCCAATTTGTGACGGCTGAACCACCAATCACCTTATCGGGTTCCAATACAATGCGATTGGTGGATTCACTTGAAGATAAATCGGATTAATTTCAAGTTACGTATTCGCATAACATGAAAGATTTACATACAATCATTTATAACTAATAGACCTATGTTTGCGATTGAGTGTGTGTTCCAAATAAAATTGTGATAAATGGCGGGTGTACCGAGAAACTACCATAGGTGTGATAAATAGGTTGTCCTCAGGCACGTACCATCATCGGTTCCCGCCACTCCACGCTTCAGACCATTATCTATGTTGATCGCAGGATGTAAGAAAAAACGGTAATAAAATTAATCAAACCAATCATCTTGCACCGCCTTAACTAATGATGCATATACTTAAGGAACTTCATTCCATCAGTATAAAAGAGGAAAATTGAAGGCTGTCTGCAATACCTAACAAAGTCTTCAAAAAGTTTCTGCCAAGCTGCAATCAACGCTGTCAACAGCCAGTATTTTTAGCAGTTCCTGATGTTAAATTCTAAATGTAATCAGCACAGATCTCAACACGTAGACATACCACTGCAAATCTCAAAATTTTTTGTACTGAAACAAAACCGCCTATGTTTGTCCTCTATCTTGTTACTTATAATCAGTTGTAAATCTAAATTATATATATATATTTAATGAGAAAGTACAGGCAGCGTTACTAGTACTTCTATATGAGAGTTCTTGACTTTTGAATTCAAGTAAACCTCCAAGGTTAATGGGGTGCGAAAAGGCCATTAAGAAACGCATGCTTACAATTCTCGATAAAGCTTTTAACTGAAATGTGAACGAGAAAGGTGGTACGTATGTAATGTTTTGATTGGTTGACCGACAAAGTTAATGCCAGATCTATTTTCAATAATGGGTGAATAGCCAGACTCACGGTATTTGTCAGCATTTTCAGCAGCTGTGTACAATTTATTTGAGCGGGTGAAGGAATTTATTGTGTTACCTCTAATGGTGCTTTTGTACTGAACAAATCGAATGTGTTGCATGCTTCAGAATTCACTATATACCAAGCAATCAAGTTTAGATTGATAGTGAATAGTCATTCTAAAAAGGACTCTAGACTTCACGATCGCATAAACTTTCGCATAAAGAGAATCCCGCCTGATCGTTTCATCTTTGGAGCTATGCCAAGATAAAATGCCTAACCCCCAACTGGCTTCATCAATTTCCGTTCTCTGTGATGAATTACTATGCAGGAGGAGGCGGCTTATTACTTCGGTATGAATTTGACGAAAGGCGTGTTTAGGAATTTAATTTGTTCGTAATCTTTCTAGACCTAAGACTTAAATCTTTCTGGGTACACACCAATTATGGCTTGAATTCAATCGTACCTACTAAATCAGTAAAATTATTCGGAATAAACTCATGCTTATTTAATTGCGATGGAAATGTTTGCAATGACCGACAAAGAGCACTGGACAGTTGTTTCGCCCTGCTTGGGACCCGTCAGCAGTACGTACGCTTTCTGTCCCTGTCAGAACTCGAACCGCAGTTCTGTGGCGTGAGACTTCCAGCTCTTACCCTCGGTGCTTGGTGCCTGTGAAAACACCGCATGGGCTAACCCAAACATTCACCATCTAAACTCATGTCTACTTTGTGCCTTCTTTATCAATCTTCTCAATGGATCATTTACTCACATGAAATAATTTCTGAAAATCAAAGAAATGAATGGTATCCATGTAGTAATATCAATTTGTTCAACCATGGAAAGTGGTAAAAACGTGAAAATGATAGTTCCTTAATTTGAATGTCTTTACCGCTGCATGATTCGTTTAGGAATATTCTTTCTTTTTGTTATCGATATAAGGACCTTATTTTTATGGCTGCACTCGGAGTGAAACAAGAACAACCTAAAATGTGTATTTCGTTGCCCTTTCAACCTTTACTCAACTAATTAGAAACAAACGTACTGCAAAAATTAGGGAATTTTCGGGGTTCATTGCAATGGATGGATCTTTCACATGAGCTATTTATTCATATCCGTTCGTCTTGTTGAGTAAGCCACAACCATTGGCTGGCGGAATATCATGTGCAACGTAGTACGCGGATAGTTTTAAATGCACAGCTTTTCTTGCGAGGCATTATGAAAGTAGATATGCTTTGCATCTGTTATGGAGAAGAGGAGATCGTTAGATAAATGAGATTATTGAGAACAAAACCTCGTGGCTACATTGAGCACTTGATATAAATTCATCAGGTATAAAACCGTTGCGCTATGGACGGATATGAACATCCCCGTTTCTTCCTCAGAATAGTTTCTAGGACAACTGCTTTTCCATGCCGATCATTCCACTACTCACAGCTATTCAACAACCCCATACATGCTTAACGGAATCAATTAAGTCATGCAACTGATATCTTTGTTTTATTCTCAGTTTGTCATAAATCCTTAATCTACAAAATAGTATACTAACAGTTGTAATTACTTACGATATATCTCATGTTAGCTGACGACAGTTCTAAACCGGGCTTGGTGCTTTGGTCATTGATGCGCATCAAAATAAAGCGCCAAAATAACGAAAGGAAGATGTTGTTGGTGCGGAGCTAACAGACAGAGCCATTTTCTACCAATCGCAATTTAAATGCTTCTCAATGCTGATTGCGGTACAATGTTTGAGGGGAACAGCAATCAATGGCCAGGGACACTGTATCGTTATTGAAAACAAATTGAGTACCCACGGGTAGTGCGATGCACTGTGTGAACATTATTTAAAGGGGACCTACAATGAAATGCAAATGAAACTCACTGTCATACGTAACTGAAAATAGAAAGTTACAGGTAGATGAAAATATCCGCGAGTTGATCAACTGGGATTCAAAAACCCATTCAAAATCTACCCAGGAAATAGCCCGAGTTTGACTTGTAAAACGAATGAATGATTCATGACACTCTGGAGATGCGATTCAGTCCCAATATAGCTTGGTTAGCACTGTGGCAGCACATACGCACGGCAAGTCACGGGTGAGGTGTTCCAAGCCCGTATACAAAGGATGGTAGATACATACTAAATGTGAGCTCTAAAAAGGGTCAAACTAGTTTAGGGATTGTGCCTAAAGAATGCGTCTGAAGAATGCTCTGTTTGAATCAAAATGAAGGCTTCTCAAGATTATCTGCTAAAAAGATAAATGTAATCCGACGTGGAGAACAGAAAAAATGTTGGTATCTGTGGAAAGCTGAGTAGAATGCCAAATATATAGATGTTTCCCTCAGTTGGATTTGATTTCAAAACTTAGTATTAAAATATGTCCATGGTAAGGCGTCAATCCAAAAAAGAAGGATGTACAATGCCGATTGTATATTGATTTTCAACTCACAGAACTTAAGATCTAAAAAGTGAGATGCAAAGTGGATTTTCTTTTTTGCAACAGAAACAAGGTTCAAAACCGTGAGTAAATGATGAATGAGCTCATTACAGACTGTAGAACTAGAAGTACGAGCGATACGAGCAACTCTTCGTTTACTCCTAATACTAATGCGGAAGAGAACACATCACCAAAGGCAGAATGATCATGATGCAATACGCAAATATAAGCGCGTAAATTGGCCACAGACGAACGACTTGGTGGCACACTGATCAGATCTTGCCTTATTTTACACTTCGATTGTTTGGTCGGACGACAGCTGTCTCATTTTTCCGAATCACCCAATGTAGAAGCAACTCGCCTGGGGCATCTCTAGCATACTTGTGACGATGGTCCGTGCGCTCCTCGGCGGATTCTGTGAGTTTCGTTCTGCCGGTGGTCATCATCCCGAGAGGAAACCGCCCTACCGCCACCTGTCTTTTTTATTCCTTTAGTTGCCCAGACAGTTTTTGTATGGCCGTAGCCCCCTTCTTGAAATTTGATCGTACATTTGTATGGTCAATAAATAAAAAGTAAATAAAACAACATTCAGTTATTGTTGATTTATTTATCATCAAGAACATTCAGCTTTCATACTGATGGGTTTCAAACTTGACCGATTACTTAGTTCCTTTTGATGATAGCTGTAAATGCGCGATGCATCGCTATGGTTGGTGGGGTTAAACGCAAGTGCGGCCATGCTCATGTATGATATAAGCGTCCGCTCATGCTTATTACAGGATGCCGCATTGGCTGAACCAAGCCTCGGATGCATAAACGTGCATACCTGCAAACCCACCCAATCACCCAATCACTCTCACACAAACACACAAAAACCCAGAAAAAATCTCGTCCTGCATCGATGTTTCCCTCGGCGGATAAAGATTGGATGACAAGCTCATTGTTGATGTGTGAAAACAAACAGCTCCATCATCATTATATCTGTGTATTGGATTCAAGGATTTCGAGTTTGTTGGCGCATCGCGTTCCAATCAACCCACTCAGTATCAAAGGCCTACTTCAAGCTTCAATGAGCCATAGTAGCCTCACTTCGCTCAGCCCATTTGATAATCCAAACTGTCCAAATGATAAGTCCACAGAACATCAACTCACAGGCCATTCACTTGATGTGTTTGTAAGCACTTGGGTACCCTTGTGCTTGGATGTGCTAATCGCGACACTCGAATACAAAAAGAAATAGTTCTGATCTCAGTCCCCGACCCTAGGGAACTAACAAAAAATCAATCAGCCAAACAACGTGATTAGAAAACCTTTCCTCAAATTTGAGGTTCATTAGGCGGAGTCTATCGTTCATTGAAAGAACCAATAAAAAGGATAATTATTTCCGATTATTCATCTTAAAACTCGTACAGTAATATGCAGTGAGACGATGGTAAGCACAATCAATATTCACAAAACAGGTGCGGTGAGGAGGTGTTGCAGAGTTGTATTCATTTTTATCGAAGTGACTACCTACTGCGATTTGATTCACGCAACAATGGTTGATTATGTCAGATGATCGGATCATTTCAACATCAAGGTGTGGATTCTCCGCTATTGTTTCTATCGTTTGAGGTGATTGATCCGAATGGCGAGCTTGGAAGTATAATACACATCAGTGTTATACGTAGATTCACTAGAGTTCTCCAAATGGACATAAATGTCTGTTGGATTTCTACCTTACACCAGCAGATGGCTCGATACTCCATCATTGAATTACCAGTGACCTACAAATGTTAGTTTGAAACATTGCGAGGTTTGCATCCATTTTATCAATACCAAAAGAATACAAGTGTCGCGAGATTTTACGATCTCGTTTAATCTGCGCAATCTCTGACACCAAACAAACTAGCACATGAAGCATAATGCGTTGATTCTTCGGGGTAAACGAGGGCATTAAAAAACAAATACAGACATGAAAGGTCAACGGTATGGTACGTGATTTATTTTTACCAAAATGTTTGTGCGCATAAAGCCGGGTGACGTAAGTGAATAAGCAATGCTTCACCAAGCGCGAAATGTTTAGCATTAGAATTACTAAGATGTTCTTTAAAAGATGAATTAGGGTCCACTGTGTCATGAAATGCCTCCTAGTGGCCTAGAGTTCCTTGTGATTGTCTGTTCATCGGTTGCCGGTTGTGTCATCAATTTCACCAACTACTTTGAAATGTGTTCCACCTTTTGCTCTGAATTCCTTGTGACCATCAACTCAAGACGTCTGTTGGACTTTTACTTCCAAATGTACTGTTCCTTGAATGCCGTCCTCGTACTCAAGGCATCTCATCTTTATTTAAGTGCATAAATGATGTTGAGGGATTTAATATAATCAGGTATAGATAAATGCATACGTACATAGGGACTTAATAATAAAAACGAATTAACTTTCTAATCAGAATCACTTTTAGGTTCAACTAGAACTCAGTTTCAGCATACCGTATGAGAAGCTAACCAAAACGTGGGAGTTGAAAAGAGCACATCTTTTGGGTGTACTGCACACAGCGTTGAAGGCCTTTTGTTTAAGTATTACGCTGCAGAATATATTTTAATTTTGCGGGTTACATTCACAGTAGCACTTACGGGCAAGCTCCTTCTTTGATATTGGTTCCGGATCTGCAACTAATATCGCAATTTATTCTTACTAATGTGAGGAATATCAAAATCATTTTTATAAATAAATGGATATTTTCTTGCAATTTTTCCTTCAAAGCAAATAATAAATACTGTGTTCCAGTGGGTATGCATCATGCCTCTATGTGAGAGTAATTGCTATTTCGTTCGATTGACCATAGAACATATTCTTGTACAGAGGAACCGGTTCATGAATTGTAAGCTAGTAGACGTTATACAGCAGTTTGGACTCGGTTGACTCTCGTCATTAATGCAAACTCATTGACACAGCTGAGGATTAGACCCGGGATGCCACAGTTAAAACAAACAGACTAATCATTTGATCACGAAAAAACTGATCAAACCAGGAGTGTTGATGGAACAGTGGTGATCATAACAACATACAGCGTACAGTGAACCATATAGTCTGTAGGCAAATTTTGCAAGGTCTGATTAGCTGCCCGATGATAGATGATCGGCATTTTTCCACTTTACCTATGAGATTGAAGATTTGATCCTCGTTGGAGTCAATAGATTTGCGTTTTCGATGAGAACAAACGAGTCAAAACAGCTGTATGTTGCTTATCCACTTTTCAGTTCACATTGTCAACTGTTGATTTTCCAATTTCCCAATTAACTTCCTTGTGCGTTATTTGAGTAGAAGTAACAGTTCACATTAGCGACTTGTCTTCTCGGGCGGTGAAGTCATCTCTCGCCTCTAATGATGAATTCCTTATAGATACAAGCTTGAGCACTTGTGCATTTTTAACAATGAATAAAAAAGGATTACAAGAGAGAAGAAGAGCTTTCTGCGTATGAAAAGTTGATTACTATGAGTAAAACTGCATAGCATTTGTATAGAGGAACTAAAATATACCTCAGTTGCTTGTTAGTTTGCATATATTCTATTGGTAATTTAGATCAACCGTTGCATTCACCGATTGTTTCGTCTCATTTTCCCGAAAATGAAATGTAAGCAGGAATCCTTAGTTGAAATTAAGGTATGTGTCTTCAAACAATATTTTGGTAAATGAACTGAAGCTATTGAGGTAATTCCTTGAAGAGTTGACTATCGTTTATTCGAGCTGAACCAAATAGATACAAAAGTTCTCACTCCTTAAAGAAAGTGTAATCTGACAAACCTTTTCTACAGTGGATATCACAGCTCAGGATACTAGAGTATTCTTTTAAACCATAAGACATCAACATAAAAATCCACTTCACGACTTACAGCTTTAATCAATAAACTTCAGTTTTCCATGCCTATATAGCCTATCCCTTCCGTCGATCAATACAGTGATGTGAAATAGTAATAAATAAGTGGACAGTCTGTGATAAATGACTGCGGCACTATTGAGGTACATGCTTCGAACATTCCCCGAAATCTGTTGCCTGTGAAACACTGCATCACGCAGACTCCACTGAAACGCCACATCCATTTCAAATATCCTTATCTCAGCACAGCTTGTCTATTAGGTTGTTTCCCCATAATCAGTATGAATTTACTCCGTAATCCCGCTTTGTTTTCAAATATTTCAAAATGGTAACCACCATGGATTCTGTGAACCCTTATTCGCCAGGAGTCTTTTCATAAAGAAACGGAGAACGTTTCCATTCATTTTTACCATCAATCCTTTTACCCAAAGAAGTAAAAAATGTGACCTGTGTTCTCCTTTGTTTTGAAGCTCCGTGGTACTTTGATGAGAGACGTGAGATGCTGACGACAAGTTCCGAAAAATGTTCTGTGTATTGTGCTTATAATCGTGTTAAGCAGTCTCGTTAATGCACCTGGTGATCTCAGTGGGGTACCGATTCCAAGTACCGTTGCTTAGTTGGCTTCACTTTATTGGTCATATCCAATAAAAAACTGCAAAATGGATCCTGGTGTTTATTGTGCCCTTGGTTCAATTGTGCGATTAAGTTCCTTAATAATTACATTGTGACAGACGATATTTGCCGTTAAATGAAGGGGTGTGATGCTCAATATCTGAAACATTGGCATCGAGTTCCTAAATTGACCACGAACTATTTAAATGTTATGATTACTTAGTTATGTCCTCAAGCTTCGATTTCGGGCCATTTTACACACCGTTCCTTACGCCGTTGCAAAGCGCCCGTGTCAATTCATTTAATAATCCGCATTCAAACACAACAACATAGGGGCGAACAAGCTCGTTTTCAGAGATTTGAATTCATGCCAATAGATCTCGATGTATATCAGTTCATGTGCAATTATTGAGGAATTATCGTTGTCCAATGCTGGACGCGGTAGGACTTCGTCCGCACATTCCCCCTCCGTGTGGCATGAATACGAATCTCTGAAAACGAGCTTGTTCGCCATTTTTTTATTTTTAAAATGTGCTCTGTGAAACTATTTCGACAATCTCAATTCAGCCCCTTTTCCTTCCTCGAGATTACTCTTTGAAGCCGGGCGGAAATTGATTGTCGTTCCGGAGAACACCACCGAAGATTATAATATATCTTCTCCCAGAGATGTCCGAAATTGCATTGCCAAGACACAACACGAATAGCATCCCTGATAAAAATGGTAGAAAAAATTCACCGAGAATTGGATATCACCTATCTGCAAGACCCAACGGTGCCCGTTTAACGACAAACTTCTTTCAAGTGACTGTATTCCCTAATAGTCATGAAACGAAATCATTATAGTCTCTCTGGACATTTATTAATGGAAGAGCATTTAACTAAAACAATAAGTATATAGAGGTTATTTAATGATATTATTTGGCTTTGAATGGAAGTAGCTACTTCGCTCAGGTCAGCAGGGCACGCGCCACATGAAAACTGGCCTTATTTACAAGAAAACGAAGAGAACATTCGTGATAATTTCCTTGCAAACTTGAGATATTTTCAGGTGAACTGAAAAAATTTCAGTCATCCATTTTTTCATATTGATCCAGTTTTTTGAAATTGATTATATTGCTTGAGTAAATTCAGGCTCATAATTGACTACATGATTTTTGCTCGAGCCATATTTATGGTGGCGTAATATGCTATCCGACGTTGTTATCCATTCATGAAGGTTATATTGCATATTTTGTAAAATATACGTGAAGCAGCCGGGGAAAAATGTGAACAGTTTTCTACAAAGGAATGTGTTTTCGTCTACTTACGCATTTTCTCCAGGTTCTCACGTCCACCAACTATTCTGTCTGGAAATTAAATGTAACAGAAAACGGGTGTTGAAAAATATATAAACTAGCTTGTTCTCTGTTAATCGGGTTGAAAAGCTTCGAATTTTTCATTTGTGACGCATTCTTTTCGTCAAGTGTTAAAGCAGTTTAATTGGTTTATTCATTCAAAGAGATACCTGATACAGACGCTCTCTGTTAAGCAAAACCAAATTGAACGCCTGTAACGTAAGAAAAGCCGTTTTGACCGCAGTTGAACAGATTTTTTCAGCTGCTCTGTGGTTAAGCGACCAGGGTTGAAGTGAAACCTTTCAACAGCGTGTCAACCGTGTCGATTTCCAAACGATTATTTAGGATGCTAATCATAGCGTTTTACGTGTGGTTTTTTGTGTATCCGCCTATTTCAGGTATTCTTTTTGTAATCAGTACGAACACTAAGGCATCATATTAGAACATGCCCTTCACGTCTTGTGACATGCTCTGGTAAAGAGCTTACTGGGTAAGGAAATTTTCAATAAAATTATTTTGTTAAATCCAAATTACTATACAGGCCAACGTTGAGTGACGCGCAACCTCAGAAGCCAAGTCCAAGAGTTCTAGAGGTTAATTCGGCTCCAACAATGGCGAATAAGTATGCGGTACTGTATATATTAAGTGTTACAATTACATAAACAACACACCTCAAATCGTGGTGTTCCCAGGGGGTATGCCTGAACCGGCGAAATTAAAAATGCCAATCGAGAACCAAGATGTAAACGAGAGAGTTCACCACTCCGTCAAACAAACAGATAATAGGTGAAATAACGTTAAACCGCACATGGAACAGCGCGAAGTATGGTTGAGGCAGAAGATCAATCCGAATAAGATTAGGCAACTCCATATGATGATAATAGGGTAGGGTAAGTCAGACCACATTAAGGTCAGAGACAACGGTCATTACAAAGAGAGCGGGGGTGTAACCGAGTGTGATGAGCGAATGAAGATATGGAACGGACCAAAGATGCATGTCTGATGATCGATAATACGTACGGGTCCAGAGAACGACAGTTAAGGGAGAGGTGATTAGACAGATTTGTGGGTGGAACATATGGAGGGTGACAAACAGATTCAACATCTTTATCATGAATTTTTTCGAACGGTTTCGACGACAGTTAATGAGGAGATGTTTCTCAGAGTGTCTACAAAATAAAATAAAAGGCTCTTCACGCTAACTATATTTCTCATGGATTATGTGGAAAAAAACCTTTCCAAATGCGAAGTTGTCGAGATTACATTTTCTCTTCACATATGAGTGTGTTGACGGATAAAAAGTAGTAGGAGAACTAGAATTTGTGTTTTTGAAGCATTAAGCTTAAAAACATCGTGACTCAAAGTATTAAAAGTAAATAGCCGCATTATTGCATCCACGATCTGTCCTGGTAAACAGCGACTGCCGATGTTGGGAGATACTACTCATATCTGTGGGGAGTATGTTCGGAATGCACAAAATAATGCAACTGGCGTTATCTCTCAAAAACAGACAAGACTTCCTACGGTGAACCAGTGTGTCCAAAAGTGTAACTAGAGAAAATGCACATCTACCGTCATACCTTTCCAACAATCGTCCTCAGTGCTTGTCGGGATTATGATGAACAGTTCACGATGAGATCTATTCCAAATTATCGATAATCTTGTCATTTTTCGACAAACCGGTAGTGATATGGTGGAATTACAACATCTTTAGTGATGATTTCGTGTTGCTTTAGCTTCCCGGTGTTGGCACTCATCCTTTATTAAACCTTATTTCGTAATAAATCATTCATGAAATTGATGTAACTATGGTTAAACCATAAAGTTAGACCATAAAATTCAAGGAGATTCCAGCTTGATTTCAACCAGTAGCTTTTAAATGAGAGCTTCATTTCACCATCGATTTGCAGAATGGGGTAGACACCAATCTCCGGAAAACAACTCCACACACGTTTTTACAAATTGGATTACAAATGCGTAACAGGATAGTCTGAACAGTAACTTAAAGCACCTGAACCCTTTCCGACTAATTTTAATACTAATTTGATACTGATATCGACAGCGAATACAGTCACACATTGGTTGGCTAAACAGTGATGACTGTTTATTATATGTTTCTTCTTTCCCAGCTTCTCATGGATGAAAATTCGAAGACGTACAAAGAAAAACCACCAATAGATGTGAACTGTTGACTGACCTGCATGAACCGGAGACAGGATGCAAAACACGGCGTAAATAAGATAACCAATCATTTCGGTGGATTAAATCAGTTCAATCTGTAATGAAACCACTCATCAATTGCGTTTTATATAACGATAACACGCTTAGAATTGGGTTGTAACGAACCAATGGTGGCCAGCGTTCATATGACTGAAAATAAACTGTAACGTTCTCATAAATACGTCCTCAGTGAAGTGCTGCAGATGCATGGCTCTTTAACTCAAGTGTCGTTTTGGAGGCATAAGCTGAGTAGCGATGAAATCTCTCTCCCCTGCTTTGATGATACTGGCATTAGTTCTGTTCTACTTTCGAGTGAAATGATTCGTTGAATGGAGTATTTATATATTTTACCCAGTGTAGTGCTATAGATGCCGTTGCGGTGCATACGCAAAGCAGTGTGAACCTAATCTCAACTCAAATCGGGCACCTCTTAAGGTCTACATACTTATACGCAATGGTAAAGTCAATTCGTAACTGGTGAAACGCTACCCAAGCAACCTTCTGTCAAACACATGAGGGCCAATACCAAAAGTAAACCGTGTATTGTACAATCTACGGACCTGATAACCGATAAACCCATGTTTACGCTTTGACGACCTATTGTCGAACACCTTTGGTAAAACCCTTCAGAATTTTTGCAATTTGGACACTGTGATCAGTAACAAACCCACTTACATAACCATGATGTTTTTAAGTTATCAATCATTAGGCTCATTAGTCATTATGTATGTGTACCATATCACGTTAAACTTCAAAACAACAGAACAGTTGTTCCTTATGATTGGAAGAATTCGATGGAATGGATTGGTTGCAATAAAGATGAGTAAGGGAGGTGTTAATTCCTTTTCTGCCGAATCAAAAATGAACTGCCTTCCCTGTCAAACCTGGCGACATGTAACGCGCAAAGTCCCGGTTTCAATGCAAGGAAAACCAAGATTATCTTGTGATACGGTACTATTAATGTGAATTAATTCATGACATGATAAATTATATACAAACCTTGATTCGTGGGGTATCTAGGCTAGGAGAGTTGTCAAAACACTTCCAGATGTAAGTGCATTAAATAGGAATATGATACCACTCGGCAGTGTCGAAGTACACCCTGCAATCAAGTTGCTTCAAAAGGCCACAGCTCACCGCTGTGTCAAAGAGAGAATATGATCAAAGTATACGGAGTCAAACAAATAAGTCCAGTCAGGCAGTGACATGGAGCTTCCAAAGTATGAGCCAATCATAAAAGAGTTGGGCGCCCTCAATTCGACCACTCAACAAACAACGACAGGCATGCGTGCGTGCGTGCATGTGTGTGTGTGTGCATGAACAATTGACTCCCAAGGCGTCATCAAAACAGGTCACATGTGCGTCGGTGGTTAAAAAGTCGATTTGCGATAAGCGGTGAACCGGTACAGAACAAGGACAGACGGAACATAGGCCAAGTGTGATTGAAGTGATAGGAGTGAGCGGTGTGCTTGTGTCTGCATGTCCATTTACTTGTCAGAGACTGGGAGGACCAAGCACGCGCTTTGTTACGCAAGAAATCGATAACCAGAGCGAAACTAATGTCAACGGGACAAAGAAGAAGCGACAGAGTGGGTAATGAGACGAAAGAACACAAAATGATTCTGAGGAGAAAAATCAACAGGAAGTATCCCATTCGTAGAATTATAATAATCACACCCAAAGATGAAACTGAAAAACACCCCGAACACTGTACATTCATATTGTGTTAGTTTGGAGGCAGCACCAATATATCATGTTCAACTATCCTTATATCTCATCGGTAATGCTTTGGACTTCATACCTGGCACATGGAAGGCGTGTGCGTTACCGCGATGCCCCACCAGGTCAAACAAAGGCTGACCAGATTTACCAATTAATGTTTGTTCAGATCTCCTCTATGATACACAGTCAGTGACTCTGACCCTGACAGTAACGGGACGAGACACAATTGAGAATCTGTTAACTCTGTTCGGAAGTCTTACTCTCAATCAGGACTTCCAGAAGCTGAAAATGAGATCAATGTCACAAACGTACTGAACTTCATCTAAATTTGCATTCAACCCAAGGTTACACATGATGCGTCGACACAAACGGTTACGTGATTGGACGACGGTCCTTCAACCAATCATATGGCCTATTACCTTCTATAAAACATGCTTTAATTCTATCAATAAACATAAGCATTTGTTGCTATCAATTCTTCATGTATTTTATTGGTGTACGCAGTTCGGGTTGGAGCCAATCCAGTTCGGAGCATTGCACTATAGATTCTCGTATTCCTACATTCAGTTCTATTCCGATTATCACATTAAGTCAGGGGAAAACCGGTTGTATCTCAAACGCGATCGTGGGTCATGCCATCGACACCGGGCACAAGATCGAACTGGAGAGACCTTTTGATGTTGTTTATCGTATCTCACTCAGGCGATCTAGACCGGCCCGAGTTTGGACACTAGCTATGGCCGAGGCGATCGGCATTCGCTTAATAGGCCCCAATCTGTGTGGCCAATAAAGACTGGTTCAAGCACTCCAATTGCTTCGGCCGGGTGGGAAAATTAAGACAGAGCAGGACGTGTCACTTGAACGACCCAATTGGGGAAAGGTCACATCAACTAACACACTAAACATAATTACACACACA
>UZAN01000049.1:0-18765 GCA_900618425.1 Echinostoma caproni | reverse complement strand
GCCACCACATAAACCGGAATGCTCCTCTCTCAGGTTTCGGGATACGGATCTGCATAAACATCTCTTCGATGTCCGCTGCTACCGCCACTGGGCCGCGTCGAAATCTCAAAAAAAACCCCGGTCATGTTCGATGTCAGATCTGGGCCTTGATAGAGGAAGTCGTTCAGGGAAATGCCTTTGTACTTTGCGGCGCAATCAAAAACCGCTCTCACTTTCCCAGGTATCGCTGGATTTAGAACTGGATGATGGGGCAGGTACCAACGCAAACTATCTTGGGCGGTTGCGATCGGAACTTCCTCAATGTGTCCCGAGCTAAGGTGATGATTGATGACATTATGACATCCCTGTGCGAGTAAGGGTTCTCGTTAAAGTCTCGACTTCAAGCTGTGCAGTCGTCTGATCACAATAGTGTAATTGTTCGGATGGCTCCTAGGTTGTTCCTTCCACGGAATCGGAACCTCCAAGTGTCCGTCTGACATTATTGTGGCGTTCTCCACGATCGACAGTGCTTTCCGATCTTCTAAGGGCATCGTTTCGTCCGAGGGATTGTAGTCGACAAACTCCCGTTCATAAATAGGCCGTATCTGTTCCATCAAAGTACACCGCGTTTGCTTCAGGTGATTAATATAACGATCCCCTTGGGTTCCTTTACGCCTGGCAATGCTGATATACGGTGCATTTCTGTGTACCACATGCAGGTTATTAAATTTTTAAAATTAATAAATTTGTATCTGTGGTCAGTTTATGAACATAATTTCACACTCATGGACTTGATAAACCCTGGATTCCTTTTTTCCAATGGCGAAAGCCGCGCATGATGAGACTATTTGTGGCACACAAGCAGAAACAGTTACAAGCGATGACGTATCGATTGTAGTACCACAGAGTGGACAAACGTTACAAAAGGGAACGGAATGCTTGTTCACAATAACCAGCGGTAGTGATACACTCTTTACCCTCTATACAGCTGGAGCAATCATACATCAGATTCTTCTATAGCATTGCGTGCCGGTTGTTATTTTATTTAATGGTTATCTCCTCATCTTTGACATGCTGATTTTCAATTATTGTTTACAGATTGACTACGGAACCAAATGCAACGAGGATTATGCAGCACTTTGTAATACCGTGGACGAAGTGAATGGCAAGTCCAATGATTTTGAGACAACAAAACAGAAAAATACTAGTTTGTTGCTAGCAGCAACACGGCATATTTAAAGTTAAAGGTTCAAAACGGTCCGGATAAAAGCTCTTTGAATGTGGTGGCTAAGTCATGTGAGGGCTAATATGGAATAAAATGTAATTCATTTGAGATCAGTGAAACCGCATAACAAGTTTTATTAAGTCAAAATATCAATCGCTAAAATATTATAAGTCATTTTGTGCTTCTGTGCTTATTATTCAACAGTGAACAATAGTCTACGGAGTCAAGATGAAGCCTGTGGTGAAAAGTTGTATTCGTTGAAGTCAGGATAAATGACATTCATTTTTCCTGTTTCAGGAAAAACGTTCACAAAAGTGGCCGAGTGTAACTATCTGATAACTACACAGGGTCAAAATCGTCTAAAATTTAAATTTGAGAGCATTAAAGACAGCTTATTCTTTAGGGGGATAAAAGAATAATAAAGTGTAGTGGTCCGTACTTGGACTAGTATTTCGTATACGTATCCGATTCCACGCACTAATAGTCCGACTCAAAACTAGGACTAGAAACGAAATCCGAAGTCAACTCAGAGGCGGAATGGAATTGAAATAGGCGGAAATTAGGAATATACAAGGATATCGTGTTCAATAAAACAGAAGAGTTCATAGTTAATGAGCAATCACCACATCCGCCGCAGCTTGAATGAAGCTCCGGTCTTCTGTAATCACGGCGGGCTTTGTTGAGTAATTGTTCAGATCTTCTGGGTTCTTCAGTAATGTTTTCGACATTTGTACTGGGATGTAATTCCTCTGGAAAAGACTCAGGAATAACAGGATTAACATGTTCACAACTAGTATCAGAATTGAGCAAATTACAAATTACTTGGTCTACGTGTCTGCGATGTACAGTGCCATCATCTAGATCCAACATGCGACATACTCTTTGTCATATATTGTCCAGTACAATGCCCCTGGAGGGTCGTAAATCGTTACTACGATGATACACGACTTCCGCAGACTCCAGGAGTAGAAGATTTGTTCGAAGTACTCGACTCTTGAACAGCTTTGCTGGACTGTGTCCCGTGGTTGAATGTACTGCGTTACGGTATTGCATCAGAAAGTTATCAACGCCTCTGTCCAGTTCTTCCAATGTACTGGGATTCAAAGAAGCAATGGCACTCTTCAGCGTGCGTACAAAGTTTTCGCCTGCCCCATTGGATTGCGGATGTCGGGAGGGAGTGAGAACATGCCGACAACTCACGGAATTCAACCAATCATTAAGTTTCTTGGCAGTGAAATGACTTTCACTATCAGTCACGATAGCATGCGGGACACCTTCTCTACTGAACCTTTTCCTGAGTGCTCGAATAGTAAATTCTGAACTGGGAGTTGTGGCAAAGTACACTTCTGGCCAACGGGAATAGGAATCGACGATCACCAATACGTAATACTTGCTGAAGAATAGACCACAGTAATCCACATGTATTCTTTGCCATGATTCGGATGATACTGGCCAAGGAGTCCATTTCGAAAGCTGTCTGTGAGTTTTGTGCACACGTTCAGCACAGGATTCCGCAACACGATTCAGATCATGATTCACTTCAGGCCACCAGCATGTGAGACAAGCAAGAGATTTCTTCTTTTCAATGCCGAGATGACCGGAATGTAAATCATTGAAAATAGCAGTACGTAATATCGGAGGTACGATAATGCGATTGTTGTAGCACAAGACAAGATGATGGATGTCGTAGGAATAGGCGGATAACGCAATACTCCATCATTGTACCACGGCTGCAGATGACTTAACCAGGGAAGGTTGAGGGTTGTAAATGAACTGCAGGGCTTTATGATCATCCACAGTAGTGAAATGAGTACCATAAAGATACTTGTGCATACGCGTGACAGACCAATAGACAGCTAGTGTTTCTCGTTGAGTTTGGGAATACCCACGTTCGGCAGCCGTGAGTCTGCGTGGGATGCACAGTACCGTATGACCATTCTGCTCCAACACAGCTCCAATTCCAACGGACGATGCATACGTGATGACGGTAGAATGTAATCGTGGGGAGAAAGGACGTAAAACAGCAATGGTAGATAAAAAGGAAAGTACATTCCTCAAGGCACGTTCATGGACCGAAGTCCGCCAAAATGTTTGCTGTGACTGTAAATCGAACAATGGAGCAGCTTGGGTTAAAAGTTAGGGATAAATTTGGAATTGTAAAGACCCAATTAAAGAACGAAGTTCATGGAATGACTTGGGAGATGGAGCATTAGTTAACGAAGATAATCTATAAGGGTCAGGAAGAAATCCGGATTCATCAACCAAATAACCTAAACAAGAAAGTTCAGTCGTAGCAAAGGCACATTTATCAGGGTTAACAGAAACAATATGAGAACGGAATCTTTCAAACAAAACACTCAAACGTTCGTCATGTAAGTGTCTGCTAGGCGCTTGAATAATAATATCGTCCTGATAGGCACATACACCTTGAAAGCCAGAAATGATGGAATTAATAGCAGTTTGAAAAATAGCGGGGGAAACACTGAATCCAAACGGTAGAAAGTTGTAGCGAAATAAACCAAAAGGTGTGGTAATAGTCGTGAGTTCACGGGACTTTTCATCAAGAGGAATTTGAAGAAATGCATCTTTCAACTCTAGACTAGAGAAAAATTTGGATCCATGAAGTTGGTGCAGAATGTCTTCTGGTTCGACGGTGGCATAACTAGACTGTTTCAGGTGTCTGTTCACAGTAACTCGATAATCCCCACATTTCCTAGGAGTCTTCCCGTCCGTTTTTAGTGAAATAACAATTGGCGTGGCCCAAGCCTAAGATTTTACGGGTGTCAGAACTCCCTTGCTTACCATTTCATCTAACGCCTTTTTTACGGGCTCACGAAGTCCAAGTTTCATAAACACCGGAGAACCGGTCAGTTTGAGACTCCCAGGAGTCATTTTGATACTACCCTTTGCCTTGGAACATTCAAGTACTAAGTGATAAAGGCGTGATTGATGGGAGTCAAACATGAATGAAAATGACAGATGCACACGATTCATGCAATTCAAACCAATTATAGAAATGTGGGAATCAATAACCAAAAACGGGCAGTGAAATGTTTGTGATTTATCATCTCTAAGAAGCAGTTCGCATGATTCTAAGGCGGGCAAAAAATGACCGGTAATTCCCTTAATTGAAATATCTGTTTGGGAATGTGCAACTGGGGGGTTCAACTGAAGAAATACCTTGTTGGAAATGAAAGAATCAACACTGCCGGTGTCCACAATGAATGTATGGCGAATGGACTCATTAATGATGAAGTCGCGAGTAATATGGCGAGAGGGACGTGGGTTGGTACTGGCAAGAGTTAAGGACTAAATCACACAATAAATCTTTAGATGAATGGACAGTCGTACGTTTGGTAAGACACGACTTCGCACTTTTACAGACAGATTGGATATGGCCAAGCTTACCGCAATTGTGACAGTGCATTTCGAAATTTACGGGATAGCCGCGAATGTCTTTGACCACAGGAATTGCACTTGTTTCATCTTTTAATCTGTTGGTCATTGTGGGTTGGAGAACTGATGTTGCTTGGTGTTTTTGAGACATTTTCGAAAAATTGCTTTCGTCTAGATGATGACCGTTTGGAATTGCTGGCATTGAACAACAAGTTAGGCTCATCACAAATAATGACACGGACGTCTTGGTACGGCTCACTGCCGTAGCCAACTGAAATGTGCAATCGTACATGAGCAGGGGCTTTTGCTGCAATTCCGGGCAATTAATACCGGCAATTAATCGATCACGTAACTGGGTTTTCAATTGATCTCCGAAGTTGCAACAAGATACGTGAGTCTGAAGTTGAAGAATAAAGTCACGCACAGGTTGGCTTCCACCACGTGTGAGTGAATGAAATTTGGCTCATTCAGCAGCTTCAAAAATAGCCGGTTGTAGATGCTTCAGCAGCAAGGTTTTCAGGGCTTCATACGAAAACGATATAGGAGAGTCAGGAAATGCCAAATTCTTCAGCAATGAGTGTGCATCTTTCCGATGACCGTTAGGAAATAAGCGGTTTTGCGTTTTCCATCGAATCATTTCCTCGTAATAGACCAAATCTCGAACCGTTCAAGATAGCTTTCGACTTCAGTTTTAGCCTTCAATAAAACCAAAGAGTTCATAGTTCATGAGCAATCACCACATAAAGTACCTTACATTTTTATTCATATCGATTCAGGACGAAATACACCAGAAAGTTCGCTAACGTTTCTTTTTATGCTACATTTGTTAGGTGGAAAACTGTGATGGCAACTAGATTTACTTGGAAGATAAAAGACCGACAAATCTAAAGCTATACTGTGGGGAAACGGTACCCACAAATGAATCTCTCGGCTCATCAAACACTCTGTTTGTTGGGTTGCTGCATTTACTCAAAACTTTGATACAAGCTCCGTCAAAGGACTGATTTCAGTTGGAAGGAGAATAACTTAACAGATATATAAACGGTTTTGCAAGTGTTTCATTCTGAGTTAAATACTCTCATTATTAGCGAATTAATACCTGCACTTTAGCGTTATTATTCTCAGATCACATTCATTTTTTCCTTTTAATCTGCTTCACATAAAAAATCGTTGAGTTTTGCACGAGCATCCCTAGAGCTATTACAGTGCATCAAAGCAGATATGGAAACGAAATGAAAAAGGAATAATATAATAATGCGTTCGTTTTCATATATGATTCCTTTTTGAAAACTAACGAAAATTTATCCTTACCCCATGTTCATGATCTCTCCAGCAAGCTCGTTGGAAATCGTCACTCAACATTATATATTTTTTACGGAATCAATCAAAAGGTATTCAACTTAATGAGTTATTCAGCATAACAGCGAACACTAAAAGCGACAATGTCAGTAGTTACGATTGGTAGCGTGACACTTGCTACGATAAATCTGGGGCGATTAATCTTGAAGGCAGAATGAATCTTTTACATCAATAACTCACGACAATAATGAGCACCTTTTTTCCTTCCAAAATCAATTCAACCGTGACCGTGAAACTATCATCAGTTCTTATACTATGGATAATTTGCTTCTCCTCAACGCTGTTTTGATCGGATTCCGAGCGTGGACATTCCATAAGAGGCAATTTTTTAAATATATGTGAAATAAATTATCTGAATTCTTAAGTAAATGATTGTCTTATTTTTGAGCAGTTAGAATTATACCACGTGTACGCTTACTGTACGACATTTTTAATCGCCGACTGAGATTCACTCCCCATATTTTTTCGCGTTTCACTTGGGCAGTATTGTAGTATATGATGCATGTCCACCGTCTCGTCCGAGTCCAGCACAAGGAAGTTGTGTAGGTTTTATTAGTGTGCCAAAATTCTCACACTAGAGCTGACGAGAACTACCATATCCGATATCATATTAAATATGGTTCGGTTGGTTAATTTTTGGGCCGGCAGCAATCGAAGTAGACAGATACTGCTCGCTATTCGTTAACTCCAGTCAAAAGCCTCCTGCCAAACCAGGATTTTCATGTAAGTTTAAATAATCTTACCACAAGCCTATTTGGCTACAATTAAACTCGCAGTTAACTCACTAGTAGATTACCAATGAGAACTGAAACAGCGAAAAGTAAAGGTGCCCCATAAGACGTCTGAACATCCCCTTAATAAAGAAAGAAAGATAATCATCGTGAACTGAAAATGTGAAAACCTGGGTTGTCAAGGAGCTGTAGGACTTTCAGGGCTATTAGGGGAAAGGGTATACAAAGTTTCGGATGCATTGCAGGGTGGTGAGGTTACGTAATCTTCAGATCGCCTTTTGCGTTCGTCGTGACTATTCCACTGTCACGGGAAAACTTCAATACCGATGTGTGCTAGAGAATCCTCGATATCTTGGTTAAGCCACTTTTCCTTCAAGTGTATTACATGGCTATTTCTATGCAATAGACGAAGCGATGACGTGACCCATTTTGATATATACTAGGTAGTTGTGAACAATTAGGAACCGTTCTTCTTCCGAATATCATTTTCTCAAGAGCAGCCTCTCAGCCAGAACGTTGTGTTTCTTATTCCTCGTTAGTAGGCCATACATGCTAATGGTGCGTGCGTAGGTGCAAACGGCTTGGGGAGCAGCCGTACGAACTGATCAATCGGAGGATCACATGAAAAAGACACCGACAAAATAGGAAGATGAATAATTGGTCAAAAGTGTGGCGTATGTAGCGAGTGTTCACAACAGCTGGCAGACGAGTCTGAGTGAGGCAGAATGGAAACGATATTAGGGGTGAAAACATATGAAAATATAAAAATATATATGTTATATCCTTTAACGAAAAATCAGAGAAAACGTGATGTATCAGCAATATTTGAGCATTACGCTGTAAAGCAAGCAGTGATTCCCTCATTTGTACAGGTTGCTATTTATGGTCCATTATTAGATAACTATTTAGAGGGAAAATGGGGTCAGTGGGGAACGTTCACTGGGCTCAACTGAAGTGAAGCACCAGTTGATGTTTCTTGCTTTCACTAAAACAATTATTACCCATTATTGGAAATCTCTGAAAATGTAGGTAATCACAACCTCTGAGATTCATTCAAATGCGACCGAACAGTCTAACCTTGGAATCACTTGTGAGTTCTCAAAGAACGAGTCTTAGCTGAGTATGTAAAAAAGCAGAAAGAGTTTCACTGGTAAATTCCCGCTTAGGATCACAACGGTTGTCTTTTCAAAGCTGAAACATTTAGATCTCGTAATCAATTTGAACAGTCAAGTCAGAAGACAAACATTACGAGAGGAATTTGTATACTTTCTTCAGTCACGTACGTATAACATTGAACAACGTAGACAAATGAAGCGTATTAGGAAATCTAGTTTGGTTGAATCGTGTGTGTTTCTGTACTGTGTGCTGCACAAGATTGGTTACAAACACGGAAGACTAAGGGTAACGGTGATACGCTTTTGGACGCAGCATGGGTTTGCTGTAAGCGATCGATAATGTCTCGACTATCCTTAGTCAGTGTTTGTCATGGTGACGTATCGAAACCGATAACGCGTTCGCAAGGTCTACTTTGTGACCACTTTCAAACAAGTGCTGTGTGATGGCCCAAGTCAGTCTACATAATGTAGTCAGAATCTTTGGTGCAGTCTGAGCCATTGAGTGGGGCACGTACTTAGGGATGTGTTCGGTCATTCTAGTTGGCAGAGATCGGTTGGTTCTACCAATGTAAGCTTTGTTGCAGCTGCAACAGAAGGTGTAAGTGCAATGGGAGGTAGACTCGACTGAGTAACGATCTTTGAATGGAGAAAGGGGAGACGCCGTGTGGTCAGATGGAAACATAATGTGGCAGCACAGTAGGTTTGTGTGTTTGTCTTCTGACTTGCCTGCTCAAAACGGTTGTAGTGCGAAATCTTTATGCTGCATTACTATCAAGGCTGCACAAACGCGGAACTCATTCGCGATCAGAACATGAAATAAACAAGCTTAGTGTCGCGCAACAGCGTGTTTTAACAGGCATCATCACTGTTTAAGGCAGTAATGTACAAATCACATGAACATGTTTCAATATATTTCAGTTACATTAATATGCTTGTTACCCCAATTACTCGGTTCCTTTTGCTCAACCATAAGTGGTTTACAGAACTATCCATGCTTGTGAATGCAAATCTATGCGATTCTTTATCATTCGTGTGGATTGTATTTTTCAAGCTCGTGTGGTAATATGGCATGTGCGAATAGAAGAAAGAGAGACCAACTAAAAATTCAGCATATCAATAAGAATTTACCTATAATGTATGAAATCCACGTCAACGTAAGTGATAATACAATCAGTAGCATTCTCAATGACTGATTATTAACTCACGATGAAGTGTAATGCCCAACGTGAGCAACCGCATCGAAAGTGGTAAGAGAAGGATATTAGGCAAATCAAACAGGGTTGTGAGCATTAGACAAAGCGTTCGTCTAATTGGAAACATCATTTCAATAGTTGGGCAGCTAGCTAGCAATTAGCGGTGCGTTAGGAGAAAATAAAACAAAACTAAATAAATCGGAAATAGTTGAGACAAGCGGGTCGGAACCAAGTGCTAACATTACTGGCTATATTGAAATGCGGTCATGCGTCTGGTCATGTATGAGTGGGTAAATCTATCAGGAGTAATGTCACCTTTAATAGCTAAAGGAACACTTTTTTATTGTAGAAAACACTGCTCTCATGAGTAAATTCGAATGTGAAAAGATCAGTGCTGTCGGTGTGGCCTCGTAGCTCAGCCGGTAGAGCATGCGCGTACAAAGCGTAGGCCGCGTCCAGGCGTGGATTCGAATCTCACCGAGGATACTGAACTTCTCGCAATCGAAATATAAACTTAAAATCTGCCAATTACTATTTGAATGCTCTCAACGACATGTCATTTCAATTAATCAAACTGATCTTTGTGAGCAATACAGTTAACAGGTAAGTGCACGGCCAACTGAATAATGAATATTATGGCTTTTTAGCCAACTTGATTAACCAAAAGCCTCAGTGCTGCGGAATTCCTCGCAGATGAACTCAGCGAATTTCATACAATGACTTTTGATGATCCCAATTGATATTCTTCATGTTTTGTGGTTCCTGGTGTACCGATCATGAGTTCGGGTGATTTTGCGTTGCTTGCGAGAGCTTTGCATCATGCAAAGTTATAACATTTCACTACTTTAGTAATTAACGTTCTAAACATAGTATGCAGCATAAGGTGTGCTAATTAGTGCTCACATAACAAGTTTAGATCCACTGTGTGTCGCGCTTGTAGATTGCCCAATGAGGCACTATCCGAACGCATCAAAAGTAACCTGCTGCGACATTTAGTCCTACTTGTCGAGGAGTCGGTAAAACCTTTGGATGTAACGTTCACCAACGTTCACCTTGATGCAATTGCCGCACATAATGCTCCGAATATTTGTAGGCATCAAATTTCCGGCAAATCTATCACTGTGTTGACAGTCGAAATTCTCTCGGTTCCATATAACCCTAAACATAAACCCTGAACTTGACCCTAACCCTGATCCTAACCCTTGTAGACACCGAGCACAAGATCGAAACGGGGAAATCGGGGACATGAATTACAACAATGGATGTGCGTACAACGCGAAAAGTCTAAGCGGGACCTCCGAAATCCCTAGAGCTGAGTGCTCGAACGACGGAGAAGCGAATCTGCATCTCCATTCCATGATACAGGCCAGAGCAATTTGATCAGAACTTAAGGCTGCATTCCAGATACCCCATATCTGATTGTGGAACAAGTTCATTTTGAAGTTGAAAACAAGTTCAAGTCACAATGCGAACAGATAGGTTATTCTCTATGCCCCTCCAACCCCTGGTTATAATTAATCATATTTAATTGAGTATTATTGACACGATTATGTATTACTGATAATGTGTTTGTTTGTCATGCTTTGTTCCTCTTATCTTGTTATCAGTGAGCTTTTTCAGACATCACAAAATCTGTACTTTCAGGGACCTGAAATCCGGTGTTGTATTGTTTTTGTCCTATTTCCCCGGTTCGCCGAGCTTGTTAATTTTTTTGTAAACGTTTGATCACCAACCTAGGAGACATCATCAGTGCTTATGAAACTTTGTCAACACTGTATTGTGCATTGTGTATAACTTTTGCAAACACTGGAGCTTAAATTTTAGTTAAAATTTCATACGCGCCAACGGTCACAAGGTACGTTATACATGGGAGCGTTTCATTGCATTTTATGTGCGATTCTTTTTCCTTAGTGTGGTTTACATTCGTCAAGCTTGTGTTGTAATTTGGGTTTCGCGAAGATAAACAAAAGGAGATCAACTATAAATTCCGTATATCAATAAAGATTTGCAAATAATGTATACAGTTCACATCCCAGTTAGTGATAATACAATCAGTGGCATTCTAACTGACGCACTGATACTTGGATGCACTAAATGATATCAACTTAAGTGGAATAATTGAGATATTTGACTACTTACCCATGATGGCGTTTGTGACCTTGTATTAAGGCAGTTTATATTTGCTGGTAATTTACTGCCCGTAAAATAGCTACCTGATTTTCTGTCTCCAAACGCTCGTCACAGGGATGCGTATGCAGTACCGTATTGTTTCCGCAAGTCAATTCATTTAAACTGTAAAAAAAACGCGGAACATGAAAGCCAAGCAACTAAGTTTTGCTACGAGCTGATAGCTTCAATCCACTGTCTAATGAGCCTGTTTGTAACAAAGAAGTGTGATGTTCACTTTCTTTGTCTTGAGGAAAGGGAAACATTTATTTAGTCTCAGTTTATATGATCATTTTCATAAAGAAGAGCTTCAAGATGAACAGTGCAATCAGATGTCAAATTTGAACGAACCACCGAGTTTTACTATAATCCATTGAATATTAACTTCACAGACCGTGCTTGGCGATAATGTAATTTTTGATTAAGTTCCAATGCTGATCTGGAACTGACCGGTTATCGTCGCCTAAAATTGTTCTGTTTTGTGGGAAGTTTAGGATTTCCTGTTGATCATGGCCTTGAATAATTATCTGACATTCAGAGATAACCTTTTAGATTTGACCAAAACGTATTTGGAAAACAAAGTATATAGCGGAATTCATCGAGTTATCACGACAGTGCTTGGTATTGGAAACATCAAAGGGACAATGATCCAGAGGTGACAGTAATCTTGTTATTTTCTATTGGGATAATATCCAGTAAATTGGTCCAATAATACCGAGAGCAGCGTAAAGCACAACTCTCCGAAATTCTCAGATCTGATAAAAGGAACGATGCATGACGAAATCATTTGGTAAACAGGAAACTTTGGTTTGGAGGTTCAGAGGAACATAACACTGCCACCAGAGTTGATCCTGGAATAAGCCGCGAGAAGGACTGATGGAAGCTTGTCTTCGGATAATTTGCTGAACGTGTTTTCCACCTCGTTGAAATCAGCACTATGAAGATCTGTTTTCTTTGTTTACAGCTACGGCGAATACTAAACAAAATTCCATTTCATTCTAACCTTCGGAAGGTTATCCGGTTAATGATACAACGAAGCTCCCTACCCCACACTTGTGGGGCGATTGATACTTCATAGAAAATAACGTATGATTTAAAACTAGCGTAGTTCAGCCATATTGGATGTGTTATTGGAGCATACTGTCCTCCTCTAATTATTTGACAACATGCAATTTTCGCAAAAATCACTCACTTTACTCTGCCTTCCTCCATTGGCTAATATACCATTTGATCGGCATTGTAGAAACCTACGCTTCAAATCACAAGCGATGATACGCACTGATGTGCGATGTTTACAACTGATGTTATAAAAAGTTTGCAATTGGGATGAATCGCAGTCTGGTAATATGTGATGGCAAAATACGGCACTGAAGGAAGGAAGGAAAAGGTAGACACTCTGTTTCACACTTCATCCAGTGATTGATACTTTACCCTTTAGAAACGGACAGTCACTCCGCACACTCACGTTAAGACTGTCTTATTTCAGCGATCGCATGATCATCTTTTCCGTTTCTTTTGCAACGGACTGACTAATGGTTAGGAATCAAACGTAGCAAATGGCATCAACTCACCATACAACAGAACAGGTGAGAATTTGTTTGCAATAACTCATAACCGTGATGTCACACATTTTCTGAGAGAATACAACCTATGAGTAGGGAGATGAGTCCATCTAAATGAGTTTAATTTTGTTTTAGATCACATTCTCAGTTTTTCTACCACGAAGTTTAGTTCTATCACCTCTGTCACTTGCCGCAGCTCGGTTTTTGTGTGGGCAGAGGGAGGGTTCTGTTGAATCTTTGTATAGTGGCCAAGACCATTATCCTTTTTGAATATTGTGTCCTTTTGTGTTCTGTAGATCAGTTAACAGTAAACAATCCTTTTTCATCCTCGTAATACGCATATTAGTACTTTGTGGGTCCTCATCTGGACGTGTGAGCACCATCCTATGTGAATGTAGGGACCATTCTGTATATTGTTTTACAGAGTCAATCATTGATTTCTCGCATTATCTGTCAGCGATTCGCCTCACTCTGACGATTTTTCATCCGATTGCTTTTATTGCTTCCGAGAAATGTCGTAAATTGAACTTACGGAAAACAACTAGCTCATTCAAAAAAATTTCAATATTAAACGTCAGAATTTTATGCTAAAATTATTTTCGCCATTGACTGTGTTTTGCTTGTGTTTTGTCTTTGGTATAACCCTTTATGTTATCGCTATTGACTTATATTTTTGGCTCAATAACGCGAAGTGCATTGCTTTTCGTATTTTGTTCGGACATATTCATATGTGGAACCGAAGGCTTTATCATGAGAAGTAACTCAATTGAGAGAGAAATAAACCTTTTCCGAGCGCGAATGCATGGCTAGAAGTACCCCTCAGATACTTGTTCCGTAATCTATCTTCTACGTACATTATTACAACCAAAATGAAGCGTTCCGGAAGCTAAGCCGACAAACTACTGGGCTTTTGTTACACATATTTGAATCCGAGGCAATTTGCATCTATCAGCACGTGTGCTCTAGCGCCTCATCTATCTACCTGATCCAAGTGGGAAAAGTGACCGAGGTTCACATTGCTCCCGCCTAATCAAAACTTATCTATCTTTATTCATGATTCTGACAGGAATGATGTATTTTCAGTTGTATATAACAGTTTATAAAACCTGCGGTTTAATTCAAACTACACTGTAACATCAGTCGTTCATGGCTAATTTACGACACTAAATTATGATAGACATTCCTCATCATGTCTAGAGAAGTTTGAGGTTGGTCAATTAAATCTAATCCGCTGAATCTGGGGATAAATAAATTTGTCCCAGAGACAGCGCTGATGAAACAATTGCGGACTCATAACAAAATATGAGTAGATCTTCTTAACTGTAAGAATATAAATGTTTTGGCGTGGAAAGTGCCCTGGGGTAGTATTTGTATTTGTATTTATGTATCTTGTGTAAGCATATACGATTACATTTCAGTTAAAAGTGTACACTGTTCGTCACCCAGAATGTAATAAAAATGAAAGGTAAATATTGTCAGTGATATACGTTTCATGTACTAAACATTTGACGTAGTTCATTTGATACCCGTTCCTTTTTGGTAAGTAGTCGGGCCAGGTAGGGTACAGGGGAATTTTTATGTGTTAATGCGAGAGAGTAGCTGTTGAAATGAGGAGCGTGTGGACGGATGGAAACGACAAGTCGAAAGATCAGGGTGTAGTGGATGAAGAGAGTCATCTAGAATCTTGTGAGCAAATTTAAAAGAAGAGTTGATCTGACCATCAATGAGTTCTGTGATTATTAAATCAACTGGGATTAGTGATGCACGACTGATTATCACCAAACCACGGCGAATCGTTTTGAAGTCTTGTTTTAAAAGACCGGGAGCAGTACAGGGAGCAATAAAGTAGAATGGGTAAGACGCATTGATGAACGAAAGATGACAGGACTGATTGTGGCGTTCGGAATTGCCTGAGTTTGCGTAACTAAAACGATAGGCTTCTGAGTTTTCCCATACGGTTGTAAATATGTGTAGACCAATGAAGATTGCTGTCGATGGTGACACTCAGGTACTTGACCGAGGTCATTCTGCATACAGGTTTATCGTTAAGGGTAGCAGATTCTGTTGGAAAGAAGGAGCGCGGAAAACTGAAAACGCATTTAGATACGTTAGGACTGAAACCAGATTGATCAGAAAATTGTTGCATGTGGGATAGGCTTTCAGTGATGGAATGAAATTACGAAGGAGATGAAACTGTCTGAGACAAAACGACGTTATCAGCATACTTTTGAAGGTGCGCAGGGGGTGGGACCGAAAAATCACTAATAAAGGCAGAAAAAGGAATGTTAACAAGAGGTTTTGATGTCCTCCTTCCTAATTTGGTGCACTGGACCCTCTGTGTGAAATAGTCAATAAACCATGAGAGCAGTTGTTTTGGAGTGCCAAAAGATTCAAGTTTCAAAAGAAGAGATGACTGGGAATCAGAATCAAACGCAGGCAAATAGTCAAGAAAAACACAAGAGACAGACGTGACCGAATGGTTCAATGACTTGCTGATACAATGCACTAGAGTGGATACGGCGTCCAATATAGATCTGTTTGGTTTATATGCAAACTGAAGGGGGTCGTGGGGAATTGTGATGTCTGACTGCAACCGACTCATGATGGCTTTTTCAGTTACCTTTAGAGCCGAGGAGGTCAAGGTGATAGGACGAAACCGTTTCGCAAGAACAGTTGAGGATGTGGATTTGGGTAACGGAATAATGGTCACTGGACGCCAAGAATGAGGAATCGACCGGGAAGATAAGGACTCATTGACAATGGATGTCATCATATTGGTTAGGGAAGCTGCTCCAAATTTCAGAAGTGCCGGAGGAAAACCATCATGGCCTGCAGCTAAGGATGCTTTGCAGGATCGAAGAAGCTTAAAGATAAAATCATTGAAAAAAGGAATTGAGATGGATTCCTTGCATGGGCATGAGGGAATCTGGCTCTCGTTTGACGGGTGGATGAAAGCGGTGTTGAGGCTGTTGAAATCCACAGAGGTATTAGAATGTTTTCTGTTCTGCCCACAGAGAAGGCGAATACCTTGCCATAAGAGCCTGGTGTTCTATGTTCGCAGAATTTGGGTGGTGAATATTTCATTGAGGTACGTTATCTTGGACCTGATTAAATCAGAATAGTGCTTTACAAGTGATGCAAGACGAGATTTGTAGGCCAGTTCTTTGTACCTTCTCGGTGATTTCAAGAAGGGTGAGGTGATTCTACCGTTACAGACAAAGAAGGTTTTCATTGGACAACATAAGTTATAGATTGATTTAACCGTATCAGTGAACCGATCGACAGATTTGAAAAGCGAAGGACAGAAACCAAACCAAGACTGAACAATCACAGTAGAGCGGTTGAGAAGAAAGATACGGTTGGATGAAACATCCCTTAGTGAAATTTTATCTGAGTAGAACATGTGAATGCTTGATAAGAAATGCGAGAGTATACCTGTGGTCTAATGAGAAGAATACTATGGTCACTGGTAGAAACCGGGGCCATTAGTTTAAGAGAGAATAAGTTGGGATGGTTTGTGATCACTCTGTCCAGCACAGAATTACCTCTGGTAGGAGAATGAGAATGTTCAGACAAACCAAACAGAAGTGACAATTACTTCCAATGTTTTTTTTTCAATAACCGCAAGATGTTTGAATCGACAGCGACTAGTCTGTCTCTGAGCCTTCTGAACGTGATTGGAAGGTGGGTATCGGAAAATACATTACTCATGAACTATGCAACTTTCGAGGAACTGCGATCGCATAGGAGACCACCGCAAACCAGCCTATTCCACACATCGCACGATGACCCCGAATGTTTAGTTCATCCCATGTTAACGAATAATCACCACCAATGCGTCCTTGGTTCTCAATCATTGCAGTATCGCCCCTCAGTGCATTCTCAAAATGAATGTAGCACTAAGCAAACAAAATCCGTCGAATACAACGTGAAATACAATTTGTTTTGTCGCGGTCGTTAGTGCTCGGTAAACTACTCCATCACTTTGACAGTAACAAATGGCACTTCTCAAGAAATTTGGCTTTTCATATCAGTAGTTTTTTGTAGCTTCGTTTGCTTTCAAATGAACTGTCCACTAACTGATCCCCATAAGCGCTTTATTGACAAGTCCGGTATTTGAGAAATAGTCTCCTTGCAATCGGAGTAGTCGAGCGGAATTTTGCATGCTGTATAACGTTTTGCGCCTTCATGCTAATCTTACAACCGAAATTTTGAACGTGAACGTATTCTCTCGATCACATAATTAAACCATACACATCACACTGAACTGATTGACTTTAGAGACCTGTTAAGCAACCACTTTTCCAGTTTCCTGCCCTCCAGTTACATTTGAATGCGCACGGTTACGTGCTGAATGCACGGAATCGAGTTATGAAATCATTGTATCACATGGTCCATCAATTATCACATCTTCAATCACTCATCTTGTTTTCTTTTTTCCCTTTCTTTCAACAATATATGATATAAGGTTTATATATATATACATCTTTTGCACAATCAGATCAGATGCCATTCTTCGACACATTTATGCCTTTTATTGTCCCACTTTTAGATGTTAACCTACACATAATCATTGGCGAATTTAATCATGCTAGTACTTATTCTCTTTTATCATCGGATATGACAGATCATTGTCACTCTTCTGCAAGATGTAATTCTATACTGGACGGAGTAATCAGCAACCACCACACCGTTTTTCCTTAGCATTGAAAGCACCCATTTCCCCCAGTGACCACCTTTTACTCATAGTTCGACCTAAAGTTTATTCACACTGTGCATATAGATCTCTCTCAATCTGACTACACCTGATTTTGGTTTTGAAACATCTCAAACGCCAGTGCGCCTTCTCCCAATAAATCTCTCAGGCAACCTTCCTTGTTGATATTCATCATCTTCTTCACATGTCCCCATATTCACCCAAACGATCAATGTCATTTATAATTACTTCTGTCCTGTTCAAAGTCTGTGTATCGCGGAAGGATAACCTCTCCCCTAATAAAGTCATTGCGACGATAACAGGAACGGACACACAAGTCTCATATCGCTCCAGCTGTCAGGCACTTGTTTAGGCTTATCGAAGCCGAAGTAAAAAGATTCAACGCATTATTCTCTGATAGAATTCTGAGGACTGGAAACAGTAAACGCCTGTGTAGGCACTAGCCTATCGATACCCCGAGAGATTACGGCTATGTCGCAAACGAACGTTCGGACGAAAGCAAAACGAGGCGACTCGCGAAACGGAGGACGGGTTTGTATTG
This sequence comes from Echinostoma caproni, assembly GCA_900618425.1. Taxonomy (NCBI): domain Eukaryota; kingdom Metazoa; phylum Platyhelminthes; class Trematoda; order Plagiorchiida; family Echinostomatidae; genus Echinostoma; species Echinostoma caproni. The sequence continues at coordinate 781 of UZAN01000049.1, read as the reverse complement.
TCAAAACCTGCAGAGCAAAGGAGGGATGCGGAAGCGTTAGCAAGCGTGCGGAAAAGTGACAGGAAACGCGTGCTGACCAAAGAGGTGGCCTTGGCGTGGTAAAACAATAAGGTGCACAAGAGGAAAGGTACACGTAGAATGGGAATTCGTTGATCACTACACTCTGGCAAGGTATACGAATTCTCTGTGGAAGTAAAGAGGTGTGGATGTTGATGATGTCAATCCCTGCGCCAATCATCGGACATTCTTCCTGCCTACTCTTCACATAAGGTCTGCAATTTGGAACCATTCTCAAATTGTGATGTGCTAAAATATTTTAAACAGTCAAAACTCATATTCTGTTCCAGGACCAGATAATTTACGTCCAACCCTCATCAAATTTTGTGCTGCTTACATAGCTGGGGAAATCTCTCTCTCTTCTGTTATCCGTATTTGACTCACAGTTACTTACTTCTACTATCCCCGACTGTTAGCGGCGAGTCAAATTTATATCAATCCCCAAAGCATCCAAATTCTCTATCCTTCCCAACCGTTATCGTCCTATAGCGTTAACATCTCCAGCTCGTAAGTTGACTGAAACGGCTAGAACGCCTTCAGCAGGCTATAATCATTCCCAATGATCCTTCACAGGCTGCGATAAAGCCTAATAGATTCATCTTAAATGAAATCTCTACTCTTATTCATTTTAGCACTAAGCATTTTTCTTGAGTGCTCCTCAGCATTTAATTCTCAACCTCGATCTAATTTGTTACAAAACTGCAATCGTTTGAATGCCCCAATC
>UZAN01000048.1:0-18825 GCA_900618425.1 Echinostoma caproni | reverse complement strand
GTTCACGCTCCCGCGTTGGATTTACGCCCCACTGCCTTGTGGGTCAGACTTTAGAGTCAAAGGCTCCGGTTAGGGTTCCCAAAGAAAAACCCCTTCGTCGGTGTGGGCTACCGCGAAGTATGCCGTTCCCTAAAGTCTTAGATACCCATTTGGAAAACCATCTTTCCAATCTGTCTAGTCCTTCTTCTCAATCCCGAATGTTCCCAGGTGCCTCCTGCTTACGAGACCCATCGCATATCACTCAGCGCTCAACTAATAAGGTCAACCATTCAGAGGCTATCAGGTTTTTGAAACCAAAATCTCCTTTCCACTTAGCCGCACTCAATGTCCGCACACTCTACCAGATCGGTCAACAAGCCGCCTTGGCCATAACCCTTGAAACCTTCCATTTAGATGTATGCTGTGCCTCCGAAACACGCATACAAGACCCTTCTTCCGTCATCTGCCTCCTTTCTCCAGATCCGGCCTGATCCTCAAGCTTCACTCTCCGTGTATCAGGCGATTCGGCAACCGAAGCTCGCGGTGTTGCTGGCGTTGGGATTGAGCTAAGTGTCAAGGCCGAGCCTTCACTTCTCGAATGGATCCCGGTTAACAGCCGGCTTTGCGCCGTACGTCTGGATTGTTCAGTACGCGTCAACAGCTACAGAACGAAGCGTCGATGCTTATTCGTCGTATCCGCGTACGCACCGACAGGTTGCAGTTCACCAGAAATAAAGGATGAATTCTACAAGGACCTCTCTCTACTGCTCCAAAGTGCTCGGTCAGTCTACTTTAACAGAAAAAACACTTGACTTAGAAATGGTTCCTTTATTTGCAGCTATTGCACGGTTTACTTTTGTCGTGCATTCATCTCGTTCCATCAGGTGTTTTTACCAAAAACACGAGGACCCTTCATTTACTGGATGAACGGGAATCGAGTTTAGCAACAGTGAGAGAAGTCAGACGTTTTCCGCTACCTGCGCACTGCGGCAAGTTTTAGCACAATGATACGGGATAGTTTTCTGATCTTTGGCAGCTGTTTAAAAGCAACCAGATTCTACTATTCTGTCGCTATCGGGTACGAAATTAAATCTATATTGCGAAAATTGCTTGTCTGTACCAGTGATCTGAGCACCGATCAATAACCCTCAAATGTATAACCCAGTTAGTAGTTCGTTCCGGAACATTCGTGTGATTCACTGCATTCTCCAATTTTTTCATGACTATCGTTCAATCGATTTCATTCCCATCATCGTCGAACACAAGGCTGCCCACGAAGCGTATTGCGGCAGAGCCAGGTTAAGTGACATCGAAACCTGAAGTGTTATAGATCCCTCTGGTTCTGTTACCGTGTTCCAGATTTTGGCGTCATCTGCAAACAGTATTGTTTTTGAGCCTAACACTTTGGGTAGATAATTTATGAAGGCGAGGAACAGCCGGGGACCGAGTACGGACCCTTGTGGAACACCGCGGGTGGCTTTGATAGATCCGGATATAGAATCAGAAACACGAACTAATATGGTACGTTGTTCGAGGAATGCTTTAATCCACTCAAATGCAAAATCTCGAACGCCATAATTGTAGAGCTTCTGCGGCAAAATTTTGTGATTCGCTCGATCAAATGCTTTCGCGAAGTCGAGATAAATCACATCCATCGCATCCCTCTCGTCAACTGTACTGGTCCATTCATCTCAAACAAGTAGCAGGTTGGTGGTGCAGGATCGCTTTTGCCTAAACCCGTGTTAAGCTGTCGAGAGAATGTTGTATCTGCCCACCAAGCGTATTGCGGTAAAGCCAGGTTAAGTGACATCGAAACCATGCGAATTCCGGTCGAAGTCCTGAAATTCACATACTGAGTTCACTGATGGATCAGGTACTAAACCAGATTCGTTTGTTTCCGTGTCAAACAATGTTTCTTCGAGAAATAGGTAAGTAGATTATTTAGATGCACAGGACTAGATTGTCAAAATCCTTTTGCTTACGAAACCGTTTTAACTCAGCGAGTCCCAGAAATGCATTGATACGGTAAATTATCAGTAAATGAAATAACATTTATTAGATTATAGAACAACAAATCTCTCGTTTCTTCTTAATCTAAAAGTTAGTGTTATTTAGCGCCGTGATAAAAGCATGTTCCAACGAGGACACTATTACTGCATGAAGTTAACAGAATCCAGTCGTCATACAAATATGAGAAAAAGCATTACCTGAGACTGTGATCGTCCAGGTTTCTCACCAGATAAATCGTAACTTTTGTAATTTTCGGAAATTTAATTTTTGGGAGCTCCACTGATCCGAAAGTTCTGAAAGGAAACATAATTAACCGTTAGGACTTGCCATGAAATTGTCTGACCTAATATTATACAGATTCGCAATAAGTGTAGTTGAATACAAAGATTAAATGAATGTCTTCTGTTTATTCTCCCTTCAGTCTTTTCATAGACTTTGAATTTACTGTACAATTTATATTACACTGTAAAAATGGCTAAATCCTTTGAAATTTAATACAATTTTTCTCTTTCCCATTGTGCTTTACTCTCGGCTCCGAACCAAAATCCACTAAAAAATAATCTTTACCATTGTGGAAAAAATGACACAATAAATGATTTTTTGAGGTAAAATTCCTTGTTGCGTTGTACGACAAATAACTGAGCATAGTCGCATCTTTTATCGATACAGCGCAGATTGCCACGTTTCACTTGACCCGCTGTTTGGTTGGTAGATCTGTGCGATAGTAACAACACGCCGGAGATCGTGAGTCGACCACCTCTGAGTAACGTGCTGCGCGGCATACCATATATAGCATTTTTGTGGAGTAAAGATCGCGTCCATCTTTACCGCTTTGTGGGTGGATTACCTTCACTGATGGCTCCGATTTTCCGAAGCTCTACCCCAGGAAGTTCTCTTGCAAACGAATGTCAGATGTGCTTTCTGTGCAACAAAAATGGCATAAATACATCTTGACAAACAGTATTGGTACAAATAATAATACCGATACATGATAGCCATAAGTTTATACATTGGATGTAAATTTAATTTAGGCGAGACCTCATTTGGCGATTGCATTTAGGGGCTAGGTTCTGAGGTCCGCGGTTCATTTGGAGAAGATAAACTAACTGGCTACAGTTTATCTACGCAGCAAATAAGCGGTTAAAATAAAATATACATGAGTAAAACTACGCTTCTCATGCGACTACAGCTGAGCGCTTACTACAACGAGTATTATTTCTTTTGATTTGAGGCCATTTTATTCTATTTATTTTCTTTTCAGTTTTGCTGTGATATGCCATTTCCCATCAAGCCTTACTCTCGGCCAACAAAACTTTAGCCAAAACACCCAATGTTTTGACCACGACCCGTATTCACTTACCCTCAAAGCTCAACAATTATTTTTACCGCGGTAGGCGATTTAAGTCAAAAGGTATTCGAATATCCTGAGGTCGACGAATGTTGCAAAGCTTGATTAAGAAATGACTATGTGGGGTAGTCACATGCTACACCACAGCTTGATTAGAGAGTGTTTAAAAGATGTGCCCGTATCTTCGACTTCTGTGGCATTTCTCGTTGGGCTCCAGTATTTTCATATAAACTGTGCCACTCCTGCAAGAAAATGTCTCAACTATACACCTCCCATTGCTATCGTCAGTTTAATAACGCTGCAATATGTGACACAATTACGACAGTCGAGGTTCACGAATTGCGGGTTTTAGCTGAATCTTGATGGGAAACGGTGCTCTACCGGGTGTGTTCTTTGTGAATGGCAATTATAGTCCTCGAACTGGTAATGTATCCACCTCTCAAAAAAGGGCTTCTTTTTGAGTGAAAATGAGGCTTTTTTCATTCACGTCAATCCTTGCAAATGTAAAACATTATACTGTTTGTATTATATCCTAAAGTTTTACTTGTAAGAGCTTTGCATTAAATGAGAACACTGAGGCCATACGAGATGTGCCAACTAGTTTGAACAGACGGGCACAACTTTCAAACATATGGTGTAGTATGCGATTGCAACGCATTCTAATTTCTTAACCAAGCTTTACAGCATCAGCATTCGTTGACCCCAAAATATTCAAATACCTTTTGATTTGACTCGTCTACGGCGGCATGACTTAATTTTGTGCGCTGAGGTTGAGAGACTATGAGTCGAAGCCAAAGCATAGCCTGTTTTGGCCAAAGCTTGACTTGTAAGAGTGTAGTTGATGAATGGCAACCGCGAAAAAAAACTTGTGGATAGCGTGGGGTTTGGTCAACAGGATTGGGGCGTAGCTCGATTGTTGTAACTTATTCATGCACCGGGTAGAAAACAAAATAATGTGAACGACACCAGTTTAAACTGTTAAGGTACAAACTATGCACTTGTTTGTGATGACTACCCATTTGGAGTGAAATGAGCACGTGGGATGATAGTCAATAATGCAAGTTCATTAGATTACTTACGATTTCGGAGAGAAGGGTTCAGCTATGGAACCATTCAGTAAGACGCTGGCTTCTCCTCGTATTTTATCGACGTACTTAAAAAAGAACAGAAATTCAAACCGGTTACCGCTTATCATCGGTATTTTCATCATATAATTGAATACTGCATGACACAATCAAATAATAAAAGACTTTGATACTCACTTTATCCTGCTTGTCGTCAACCTAAAGTATCATTACTACTCACACGAGATCCATGGATGGAACGGATCTCACTGAAAAACTTGGGCGTTGTGCTCATGATTATTGAGGAAATTAGCTTGTCTTCCAAAAGAATGGAACGTTGTCACCAACGCCTTGTGTTTTGGTTTTTCATGCGTCGTGGCTAAAACCAGCTAATTTCCTCAATATCATTACTACTAATAGTGAATGGGTTTGCACGGGTTCGAACCACATCGGCGGCTACTTGATAGTAAAGCATCAATATCGATCACACTGTCCTCATCACAAAAGTTAGATCTTCTCATACCATAAACATAGTGAGTGCTATCAATCACAGCGACGGAGTTTGCACCAAGCCTTTCCTTAACAACAAAACCGTATTGATGTCGAATGATTTCTGTCTATTTGAGATACTTGTGATAATAGCGGTCCCATGTAAAACATTTCTTAATACAAAATGACTTTATTATTTACAGTCAAAATATTCTCAGGTATGTTGATTTCTGTTACCCACCTGCTTAACTTTTACCATCTGTACGATGTTTTGCACGCAGCTTAGTAGTATCATGTTTAAGTATTTAGAAAGAGCTGGTTAACACATCGATTGAATTTGCCTCTCCCCACCCACTCTTAGAAAAACAAAAATATGCTTCTTTTCATGAATGTCCAGCACAAAATACACAAGCAGAACTGCTGTTGGACATCACAAAGGGATACAGGTTGGAAATAATGTGGAACGATTGTGGCTGGAGATGTGGATGTTGGTGGTGGTGTGTTCTCCGAGCTGGGAGTGTTGTTCGCAGACGTATTGTAGCTAGGCACTGATGATGTTGCCTAGCCTGACTACGAACCGTCTGCAAACAACAGCACTTCCAGCTCAGAGAACACACCACCACCAACAGATACAGAAGGTTTCATGGCCATGAGGTAGATGTGAAAAACCGATGAAAATTTGTGCATATTTTCTCTTCGTTGGTGACTCTTTCAGGTGTTTCTGCCTGCAACAAAAGATAGATTGCGCAGACCATTTTGCCATGCTTCTGTTGATAATGCTATCAATTACTGTAAACTTCCTAGTCGTATGCACATACATATATTTTTCAGTTATGAGTCTGAAAAGTATAAGTTTCATCAATCTGAAAGGAGTTTCTTTCATGGTACTGTGAGACAGACTGCTTACTGTGCCTGTGATCTAGCAAATGCTTGAAGGGAAATTTTTAATAATTCTTCATATATTAAATGGAACTCTTACACTTTCGCTATTCTTTGTGACCATTTTGCAGCCTACGGTTGGCTATATACTCATAAGAAAAGGAATGTATGATAACCTATTCAGGAAGCAGAATGCTGATACACTTATATACTAGCATTTTTGCAAAAAATTAGTATCACTGATATTTAGAAACAAGAGCATGGACAAATGAATCAATCGGTAGTTGCATATGGAAGCGAAAAATACTGAATCTGACACGACTTGTTCGTTCTGCATAGACCTCCGTGCATGATTTGCTGTTCTGTGGTGCGCTTGTACAGCAGGATAAAAAGTCTTCAACACACTCCAGACGTGCGTCCGTTCTCGGGTCACCTCGTTACGTCATTTCATCCGGTTCTATTATTCGCCGTAATGAGTCGTCTGAAGAGTGACGAAAGTTGAGAAACTACATGGCGTGGATTGATCGGGCTCAATTGATGACTATCACTGATTCTACGTCTAGTTAATGTCGTTCTTGATCTTCGTGCAGCAAAATTATTAGAAGCGGGTCCTGCCTCTTGATTGCCCATTGGTGTCCACGGATCTTTGTTGATTCTCTTTACCCATTTTGTCGGACACAGTGTTTTCAGCAAGCCTTTCATGTAATTTTGCTGATTACATTGTTTTTTTTAATTTTTACGTTTCATTTTCATTTTTCATTTTTATTGGATATGTAATGGTGTAATTTTCAGGCAGGGGAGGCGGACAATCAAAGGACTGTTGTTATTTTCTCCTTAGATTTTGATATAACTTTCTGTACGCAGGTGGTCGGTTTATGGACCTTGTGCCTCATTATCTCTCTTTATCTTTGAAAGAAAACACACTTGAACTTTTTCATAAATATACACGAAAACTCTTATTTCAAAACCCCATAACCTCTACCTTTGTTTAGTTCGGCTTTTAAATGAACAATTTCCTTTAGCCTTTAGCCATTAGCTTTGTCATATTCTTTTTATCTGTTTGCTCGCCTCTGTCATCGTTACTAACTGAGCTCTAATCGGCCAATCAGACATCTGTATTGTGATCACCTTAAATATGTCAACGCCTGATGCGATATATCGAAAAGAAATTTCTTCGCGCATACCGTTTTCTAAATTTCCTTAAGGCTGATTGTCAGTTTTACCGTTGCTGGGCGCAAAAGCACATTCGCCCGGTAAGTATATGGTGCAGTTATCTGGCTTAACATCAAGACAGACCTTTATCGCTTCACAAGATTATACTAATGATCCACGTTTTCGTGAAGTTTATTGCTCTCGCTGTACACCAGAATACATTGTTCAATAGAAAAAGCAAAGAAGGTGTAATTACCCATGACATATTTGTTTTCAATCTAAACTCCTACGAATTGCACTACTGAACAGTAAACATCACCCAAATCTCACTTGGAAGGTCTACTTTACCGGATAACTTAAAACTCATTAGTAGGGCGCTGTTAGACTGAGTCGCACAAAAGAAAGGCAGACATCCCACGATTGCCATGTAAATCAGGATTCTAAAGCGCTATACGCACTAGTTGAAATATCCGATCACATTGAGGTCACTGAATTTCTTTCTAAACTATTTTCCTACTTTCGGCTGTTAGACGGCCGTACTGGGGAAACATCAACCGAAGCCAGCATGAGCAACAAATTCACGCAAAATGAACCATTATATCACTTACCGCATTGGAGACACTCTTCCAGAATGCATAAACTACTTTGGCCTCTCCGGTACAACCGCATTGCGTTTTGTACGCCTTTCCTCCAGTTATTTTCTGATCGCACCAATCCAGACGATCAAATATAAAACCTTTTGTAATCAAACAAATGATAGAAGTCCTGTTTTCAGTAAACGAGCGCTGTTGCTCATTACATCATGATAGATTTGTCTCATCATCTGAGATGTTGCGTTGCAGGCCAGAGATATGGGTATGAACATATTATTCTGACTTGTGGCAGTCAAAAAATTAAATTGAATTAAATTATTTCAAGCTATTTTAAACCTATTGGACGTAGAGCCATTTTCCGACAGTTTACTACAATTGCAGTTATTCTCGAATTAATCCGGTCTAGAGTTGAATACCTCTAAATGCTTTGAATGCATTTATAATCTTTCCCGAACCACTTATTCCTTGGAACCCTCAGTCATCAACTCCGTGCCCGTCACCAGAACACATACCACCAAATACCAAACAGTCACCATAGACAGCAATCTACGATGGTCCTCTCATGTGCTAACTCGTGTTGGTAGAAATAAGCAAGCCTCAGGCATGAAACTGCATGTTCCTTTGTTTATCAATGCATTTTCCTGTCATACTTTATTGTTCACCTGTTATTATCCCTGGACTACTTAGAAAGGATTTCACTACTCTACGTCGTGGTCTGGTAATTGTCAGTCGTGTTTCTCTTATTCCTGTAAACACTCTGATCACAAAATTGTGCAATTTGCATATCACTTTGTGTGAGAATTTCGCTCATAAGATACTCAATGATCCCAGCCATCCGCTCAATCCAGATTTATCTGCTTGCCATTCACACGCGCTACAACCCGATCCAATTTTCGCTGCTTACTCTCCCGCATAAACATTCATCGCAAATCAGTGGTTCCCTATCCGGCTCGTTTTCTCACTGACACGGTGAGGATCCGTACTAATCCGAACTAATCCTAGATCTACGAAGATGAACACCTAGTTAGGTTTTATCACCGTTGTATATATTTTCATTTTATTTTTTATCCCACTGTAACGGTGAGCACATTTTTGACTGAAATTTGGGCACAGTTACCTGAACAAGTCATTAATAATACAATAATACAATACAATACGCACTGAACTATCTTTTCAAATAGTCAGTCAGAGTAGTGTAATTTCAATAGATATGGTAATCCTCTGTTCCATCAATACGTTTTACAGAAAAGTGAGGAAATCATAGCTCAAAATGTTTACAGTCCAGGAGATAATGGACCGATTTAGAAGGAAACGATACTTGACTGAATACAGTTATCTTCTGTGTACCCCTTATAACGGAATTAATATATTTGCTATTCATATATGTAATTTCCATTTGACTTTATCTCATTCAATGAATCTCCAGTCGTAATCTGAGTTTTCATCATTCTACTCCAGTAATATTCAGTGTCTTTCATGATTCTAATGTGTTTCGTTCACTTAAATGAAAATATCAAAACTGGTGCGAGAATTTTCTGATTTACTTCCAGTATCTGATCTTTCACTGAACGCTCGCATTGATATCGAAAATTCGGGACTTTGCAGAATCTTTTCATTACACCCATTTGACAGCAACTTCTCTTTATATTCACTTATTTCTGTGACGATTTAGCTGAATGGTTTTCCTTATCAATAATCGTTAAACAAAATTCATAGTCCCATCGAAAGCGCCCCGCAACTCGATCCCAAATTCACAGTGATTATTATGCACATAAACACACACACAGTAAGTGTTCCTTCTGTGCTGTAATATCACTGCCATCCAGAAACCTGGATTTTTCACCAGGGCTTGAGTTACTTAAGTAGATGCAAAATTTGTGACACATACCGTCTAAAACCAAACCAAGCATAATAATAAATTTTCCAAAACATTTATCGGGTGCATCCGTTTGCACAAAGCTGATATTTACTGACATACTCTTAACTCATTTAAGTGTAGTTACATCAAGACTGTTGGATTCTCTGAATGATCCATGCTTGCCTGCGTATCATGTTAAAATAAACTGCAAGAATTTAATGATTTCAACTGGAATGGGGAGAATAAATACATTATATGACTCAGAGCAAAGACAAATCTTTTCTCACAAATATTCACTTCTGTTCGTTTTACCAGATAGATAAACGCATCCCGGACTAAAAGGTTTCACTACAACCGCGGAGTATGTATATGTTTTGGAAATTACGTGTTATCCAAGTGTACACACAGAGAACACCGGACTGAAGTTCCACACTCGGAAACGCCAATCAGAAGCGCAAATCCTTCAACCATTCGGAGTTTGAATCTCGAATCCCTTTGGGGAGAAACATGGGACTTCTCATACTGCTACAGTCAGCTCACAGAGTCCCTGACTAGAACTGTCACATAAGTTTTATTCACTTATGTTATTTTCTGAGTGAATAATTGTCTTAGTCCCATTCCAACACCCATATGCAAATGTGAATTGGGAAGTAAACTGCACACCAATTAACGGTTCGATTAAATAAATAAATCTTCGTTTAACAAGAAGATAATCTACTTATGAAGGGCTCATCTCGAGCATGTCACCAGTGTCCAACAGGATTATGACTCGTTTGGAAACGTTCCTAGCTTGACTACTGGTTACATGCTAGGCTACTTGTTAGTCTATGGGTTTCTAGATTCTCGAATTACGCTTCATGTGCCCTGTACACATCAGATTCCACTTCCTAATTGAAAAGGCTATTGTTGAGCAGCAATGTACACGTAATTTCGGGGGAAAAAAGATATAAATTCCGCTAGTAACAAATCAAGTTACGTTTTTTTAAATACTAAGTGACATCAGCTTTTGTTGCTTCTCTTTATTTAGTCAAATGTAGTTTTTAGGATAACGTTTTTGACTTTATTCCCATCCACACACATGGCGCTATTCACTTCACTAATGAGTGGCGTTGTTCTAGGAGAAACCTTTTATTTCTAGGCTTTATGACAAATTCCGGTCCAAAATAATGCAAGAATTTTTTCCCCGTAGCAACTGATGACCAATAAATACAGATGCACTAACTAGGCTGTGCTGTTTGTGTGTGAATGGCAGAGAAGTGTACCGAACTATACGGCTGAGAAGTTCACCGCCTGATCCGGGCCGCCACATTAAGGATTTTCGGCAAAGAAGAAAAATGCTGTGATTTAAACCGTACATCAAATGAAACGTATTTTAAGTTTCAGTAAACGTTTTCAAGTTATTAGCCCACCAGAGAGTAAGTAGAAGAACGAACAAAGTCCTGAACCTTATTGTTTGTGATTAGCAAATCAAATCATGTTCGTTTCTGAAAATTTGTGGAGTAAATCATCTAGTTTTCTGGCACCAGTGAACAGCTAGAAAACAAATCAAAACTGTTCCAATGTAGATACATGCACAGTACGGTACAACACACCTACAGTAATAACTATTGTGTTTCTTTTAACCCTTTTGTGCTTTGCTCTTACCTCATTTCATTCCGTATTTGAACGAAGCCCTCCATTTTATCGTTTTTTAAAAGAATTCTCAATCTAATTACACAACCCAACGGTTAGAGAATTGTTATAATAGTTCCCAAATAAAGTTGCAGGCGAATATCAAATTGGAGGTCAATCGAGACTAATCTGCGTTGCAGTTTTGACGAGAACGACATTTTCAGTGGTGCGTTTGTGCGATAACCGGAAACCATGCTTAGAGTTACATTTCCGCTCTTACTGGCGCACATCGAAAGTGACTAGTAACTGTTTTCTCGAAATGAGTTCAGCTGCAAACTTTAGGGGCTGGAGCACAAAGCATTTTCTCCTGAAACTAATACCGGACAATGGCATGCAGAACGAGCTGCCAGTTGATTACTAGAACTGTTTATTTCAAAAGGTTCCACTAAGGTTACTACTCATAATTTGTCCATTAGAATGATCGCGATGAAGAAAATCACCATCTGTCTCGTCCAATTAGTCCCAATTCAACCAATAACCGTCCACTTAAGATCCCCTCAAGTGCATTTCATTTTTTCTATATGTAAGTCACAAATGTTTTGGTTTTGTACCAATGTTCTTGGTTATTTCTTGTTGTCATAGGGTTTCGGTATTGTACTGTGGCTCGCATCTTAATCTATATTTATTGACTGACCCATAGTTAACATGGGTATCTAAGTGGACCTGAAATCACTGTGCAATGTGTAATCATATCCGGTTAATTTTTTATCGTCATTTCGGTTCACTATTAAATTAGATGATTACCAAATTACTCCTACCCTTACCCAAACTACAGAGTAAATTGTGATCTTATTTACAAAACAACCGTAATACATTCGGAAACAAAACGAATTGTGCTGACCAACCAGCATGATTCTTTTACCTACCAGGTAAGGTTGATTCCAAACAAGTGAACATGCCAAGCTTCTGACACATTTCAGTGGCGATCAATTTTGTTTTGGACCAAAAGTATCCATCCTGCAAAATATGAATGATTCGAAAACAACGTATACATGCATTATACGATAATTGATCATCAAATTCATGTGCTTTCGTGACCAAGTAAACAAGTTTGTCTATGTCACAGTTTTCAATCGCAACCCGTGGACTGAGCTAGAAAAACGCTGCAAACAAACAAGTCAGAGCAGGCCGCGGTAATCTGATTCTGATCAAAGCTCTCGAAACCGTGAATCACTGCACTGATTCACTGATGTAAAGGTGATGGAAACAGTTTGAACCTTAGCCGGGGAGTGTGGTTACGGGTAGGGGATGGACAGATAAGCGCACAGTCGTAGTGACTAAAAAGCAGTTCATAAGGCTTATTGAAAATTAGTGATGAAATATGCCTTTCAGTCTCGTTTTTAGCTTAGTCACAAATCCAACTGATGTTCAAGTTTCCTTTGTACGGAAAGACATGTTCGAACGAAGTGAAGAGGGGCAGGACCGGATTATACAAACTTTATGAAGTAGTATGGAGATGATTCCTCATTATCAGACCTAGTAAGTCGTGGTACGCAGCATCATGCGCTCACATGCATGCAATCTCAGAGTAACAGGTTTGAGCTCCTGATTGGTTTGCTCCGATTTTGTTCATCTCTAGCCGATCCTGATTAATTTCATACAAAAATAGAACTTTTGTTAACTATCCTGTTTGTTTGTACAAACAAGCGATATTACTGGTCAGACAATCTGACTAGTAAAACACGATTCCCCCGTCAAATGTTATTATACTTTAATTAATGTTATAGGGTAGTCACACTGTGATACATTTTATGTTGTAGAGGACATGAATTATTTCTCAACGTTGAAATCAAGACCGGACGAAAGTTGGTACAAACGATGACTCTTTAAGGTTTTAACTTCCGCTTGTCATGAATGTGAATAAACCTTTCTTTATCATTTTGTACTATTTAGTCCTCACACACACACACACACACACGCATCAGAAGAGTTAAACCACATAGCCTGACGCCCACTCATGGAACCCGGCAGTGTGAACTTAGCGAGTGGGAGTGGCAAACCACATGAGGGACCTCTAGCATAGGAGCACCGTCGATTCGGATAACGGCATGCCACTAAAGTTGGCTGGCGATAACAAGGTTTGAAGTAAGGAACAAAAATGTGCCGGTGATAGCGATTTAAACAGCCTAACCGATGAATTAAATAATGAATAAAATAAACTGACAAAACCAATACGCTTCTCGGAAAAAAATACATATTGCATAAATAAGTCGTAAACTGTTTATTACATGCATGCATCAAAGTAACCGTAATGTTCAATATATGAAAATCCATTGTAGTCTACATTCTGATTAATATTCACCAATCCGACGGAATATGGCGTACATATAAGCTTACAAATGCCCTAACCGAGCGGTAAAAACTGTTAATCAAACGTTCTATGATGAAGCCATTTGAAATTCACGGGGAAATTTTTTAAATCAAAACAATTTTCCTCGCAAGAAAACACATGGTCTGAATCTGATAATCGTTTTAATCACAACCTGCACTGATTTTCACAACATGTCTTAGTCGACGGTTAGTTTTGTTTCATTCGAGGTTCCAATAGAAAAGTTTCACGCACTTAAAAATTAATACTAACCTTTACAATATCCGGGACATATTTGAACATTTGTGAGACCAATGGTTCGTACAGTTTGGCGTTCATAGTACAAGAGTTGTTCATTGTGGAACTGGTAAGAATTTTTTCAAACTCAGTCCAGAACTGATCACAAGGGAGACTGAAATGAAAAGCAGTATAGTGATTTGATACTTTTCAAATTATGCATAAGTATCTCCTTGATTTGATTTGACCTGGATTTGAATCAATCAGAAAGCAGTACAGCGGTCAACAATGTCGCCTTCTGAAAAGAGTTGACAAAGATTAGTTTGAGGCCTAGGTTATTAACAAAGTTATTTTTCTCCAGAAGAGTAGATGTCGGATCAGGTAGGATGAAAGGAAAATGATCAGATTGAAGAGTCTTGGACAACTTAATTTGTTTACATGGTATTGTGTAGGAGAATAGTTCATCTAGATGAAATCGGAACTCATTGTAATGCCTATGTTCAAATTTTCAATCTGCCTATAATATTCACATTTAAGCGTGATAAAATTAGAATATTTATTATACACTTAGGTAACTGACGGGAAACAACCAAGTTTAATGATCAATGCGTAGTTTAGCTGCACTATCTTACTTGCGATAAGGATATGTAACAAAATTGTTAGGGCTTCAAAATTGCTGGATTTCATTTTTGGAGTTTGATATAATGTTTTATAGTTCAACGACGTCTTCCAGAACGATGTTTGACTAGTTTATTGTATGCATAAATGTAAGATGGGCGATACTGTTTTCTGTGTTTGTTAACTGTTGTTCATTAATATCTTCGAAATACGACCACAAATGTCGTAATGTCACCCTAATTGTTACGTAACTTGTACAATCTTCCTTACTAGTTGCCTCCCCCCCCACCACAAAATGCAAAAAGATGTGATGATGTCCCGAAGACCATAGTTTCCGCTACCTTATACAAATTTCGTTGCTAGATATTTTATAACGGTAATGTATAAATTACCTGCTTGTGGAGGAGGACACGAACAAAGTTGAAAAATTACTGAACCAATTCTGCCATACTGATCTGAAAACTGATGTTGAACGAGTTCCTTTTTTGAGGTTTAACTTGTACGTTTTGCAGTTTCTCGCTGTTTCATCCAACTCGAATAATTTCATTGACTTCAAGAGATGATCAACGGCGAACTCCAATGTATGTATTTCTCTTACTGATAACAACCAGAACACTTCATTGTCATGTTTGTATACTCCACATACCAGATAATAAGAACAACACAGTGTGATGAACAACTGCCTCTTCAGTTATTTGTTATTAAACAGA
This sequence comes from Echinostoma caproni, assembly GCA_900618425.1. NCBI lineage: Eukaryota > Metazoa > Platyhelminthes > Trematoda > Plagiorchiida > Echinostomatidae > Echinostoma > Echinostoma caproni. The sequence continues at coordinate 3,909 of UZAN01000048.1, read as the reverse complement.
TACAAAACATGAAAATGATTATAAAATTAGAGGTAGAAGATGACAAATTGCAGCAATTATGGTTTAAATTTGGCTCAGAGAGCGTGTATTCGTTTGAAATTAATTCCAGTGTCACAAGTTCAAATGGTTGCACACTTATTGTGGAGGACAAATTGGGTTGAAGGGGTACAAGTGGCTGCATCAACCTTTTCATGATACACACACGAGATACGAAGGTAGAAAACTTTCAAAGAGGTCTCTCGGGTGCAGACAAGAGCCCATTTTTTGAGGCCCATGTAAAACCGCAGTTTACATCCAAACCATTTTTCGATTGAAGATAGAATACCAGATTCAGCTGTTTCCATTGGTGAATACACTTTCACTTGTTGCTCTGGTACTGGTTGCACTGGCTGCACGACCAGCTGCTTATCCTTCAGCGTTCGTGAACGTTACTCGGCGTGGCTAAGAGCGGGGAGAATGAAGACAACTATAAGTGAGGTTGTAAGAACCTTGTTGAATCAAATCACTCAGTGGATGTAGGAAAGGCGCTGGGACCCGTCTAAAGGTTTCGATGTAAGCGAAATCGAGAGCAGAGAAGCATCTCATCTAAACCACCTCCGAGGTCGTGGGTATTCGGATTCACGATCTCCCCCCCCCCACCCCCCCGAGTAAGTTGGGATCAAACGATAAAAATTTGTGCATATTTATGTCATATCGGTATACCAATGGTAAATCAATCATAGTTCAACGTAAATTTGGTGTTGGTTTGCCGAGATTCGTTCTTACAGTTGTGTGACTGTTTAGCGAAATGATAATCTTAGATTAGTCGGACCTATTCAAACAAAGCGCTTCATTAGTCCTGCCCAGATGCGTTAACAAATTGTTCGAATGTTTTGTCTCAAATGGTTATTTCGGCCTCTTCGGTCTATCCTAAAATTTTTCCTTCAAACGTTAGACATCAAAATCACCCGAGCTACTGAACCGAACGCTTTTGGACGTGGAAGTCAGCGGTCAACTTTCTTAGCCCGATCGATATAGCTATGGCTATAGAGTACGCCATTGAACACTCTTACAGTTTTCAATTGAGGCACGATGAACAGCAATCGATATTCGGATGTAATTGATGTCCGATGTCGAATAATTATGTTAGAATTGCGCTGTCTATTGCTTCGGTCTGTCCTAGTCTTAACCGGGGCAGGTGGTCGTCGTGCCGTTAGACCAACATCGGATGTGCCACAAACCCATCTAAAGAAGTAAGCAACCATTAGTGAGATGAGCGTTGACTGACTATCCTTGTTTTCGAATCTGACTCAATGGAGCACCTCAAAACACGTGCAGTAGGTCGGCTGCGTCGAAGGTCTTATGAATTCACTTCGGATATTGGATTTCGGAATTCGTTCACAGCATCGCATTTAAAAATGCCAAAGTGATGAGCAAATCTTTCTCACGGTTTTCAAAGGAGTAACTGGTATTTACTCAATCAGATTCCTTTCGATAAACTGACCTCGTTATCCATTCTCACTTGAAGTGTTTATAATAAGCACCAGCTCTTAATCCAAGACCTTATTTCACTGAGTTAAGTTTTTGTTGGATGCTAACGGAACCACTGATTTGGTTGGTTCATTGGTCAGTCGATATTGGTTGGTTAATAAAATGTTTGGTCGCCAGGGTGAGAGAACTCGGCTTTGAGGAGATCCAACAAACAAATTCTGCAAAATTCAATTCGTAACTACCCAACTCACTGACACATGTAGATGTTATAGGGAAGTGATTTCAATAAAACATTAATATGTGCTACTCAATTGTCTTTCCATGTATGTGTTTGTGTTTGTGTGCAAATAACCTCAACAAACTCAACAGAAATATGAATTTCTTACTGGATGCACAGGACTGACTTCACGGTTGTTGACCTTCATGCGAACCAGATACCCTAATACATTTCCCCGATCTCAGTTAATCCTTGCATCGGACTTTCTATAGGTAAATGAAGAGGATCCGTACGACCTGAATTGTCACAGACCGATTACCTAATCCTCAGTGAATTAAGGTTCCAGTGCACCTTTCTTCTGCCTCACGGGGTAAGTTTTGGTTCAGCAGAAACTTTAATTTGGAATCCTGGATAAAGAACCTGATTTAGACGAATTCACTCGTAACTATCGAGTTGTGAAAGGTCACGTGCACAAACGCCACCTACTCCTATGTTCACTGTGTACCGTATAAACCCAACAACTGCGTTTGTCCACAATGATTGTTTATTTTGTCGGAAATCACACTCTCGAAATTTACAGTGAATCAAGAATTTATTTGAGGAAACCATCCTAATCTTATCCCAGTGAATGAATATATCACATGGTATTCGCCAATTGAGTAAATGGGGTGTTTATCACTACATTAATACGGTACTTAATTAATTAATTAATATTTGTACGTATTTTGTGTATTGTCGCACCTTATACAGGCGAAAGTAGTTTAGTTCCAACAACTCACTTCTTCATTCCGTTTGTCCTACCATACGAAGCACATCGACCCTTGATGATATCCTCCAATTCGCTCGCTCGGCCGGAACGAAACAAAAAGACAGCAAACACGATCGAGAATATCAGGTTGCGGAGCATGGTGGAGTGTACGCTCAATTCACTCTGGACCGTCTCACTTAATGATTGCAGGTTCTTCGTATACAACCATTATATGCAATAGTTCTGCCCCCACTGCCCGGTAAATGCAGATGTGCACACACACATACACACACACACACACATCACAGGCATCTGAGTTTGCGCTCTTGATTAGTCACCATAGAAGTCCCGGTGAGAAATCTGGCTTTCTTCGCTAACAATCACCATCACTGAATAACTTTCACATTCACCTCCGGTGATATCAAAACGTTTGACAATGATCAGGTGCACAGTATTACTGATCTAATGTACCGGAGTGAGTTTCGACGAAGCTTCACGAGGGTTGTTTGTTCAATCCAGTCAGCACTACCATAAGAGCACACAATTCTTTGTCAGCGATGTAAGTGAGAATGGTTGAATCAAACCCCCACGCCATACTGGTCAAACAAATCACAGTTTGTGGTACAAAAACAGAGCAATTGATGCAACACTACACATCTCCTAATGTGACTCTGAGCACCGATGATAACCAAAATCGAAAAGGTCCTGTCAACATCAACTAGTTGATCCGAAACCATAGATTGTTCCTTGACAATGAATAAAAGCGGCTCCGGTTTATCAGTTTTACTACTTCATGACCGGTTTTTGCAAGGGGTTCAGTAATCACGGTTTTTAACATTGAGTTTTGGTAGCTGAAGTTAATAGGTACATCCCTGGAAGTTGCGTATCACAATCACACCAACGCGGTACATCATTGCCAAGGGTCAGCAGGTGAACAAACAGTGTCATTGACCTTGACCTTTTATGATGTTATGATTGCCGCTCTTATCATGTGGTTTAGTGGTTGACGCATTCTTTCGAACATACACGGATCTGACGATCAGACGGTGTTTGTTCTTCCTCTCGCTCTGGGCGATTCGGGAACGTAACAATTGGCGACGGGAACAAATCCACGCGTTCAAGTCAAAACAAAATCATGTCAGACCAAATGAAAATTTTCATACAAATGCTTCATACACAAAACAGGCTCATCGAAGCGTTCGCCAAAAAGATGGAACAACCTTCATCGCTCCAATCAAGAAATGTAGGTCTAACCAGTAACAACCTCGTCAATGAGATTACAGAATTCACGTAAGACGCGGATGCAGAATTGACGTTCGAATCATGATTCGTTCATCACTTTGGCATTTTTAAATGCGATGCTGTGAACGAATTCCGAAATCCAATATCCGAAGTGAATTCATAAGACCTTCGACGCAGCCGACCTACTGCACGTGTTTTGAGGTGCTCCATTGAGTCAGATTCGAAAACAAGG
>UZAN01000047.1:0-18832 GCA_900618425.1 Echinostoma caproni | reverse complement strand
GAGGAGGTTAACTTTGTTTTGAAGATCCAGAACCGTGAGGTTTTGCACCCTCTTCTGTACTGGGGGTTTTGCGGACTGGTCGACGCACAGATACTTCCAGCCTTGGACTTCCTTGCCGGCTTCTTCGCTTTTGGCGTATCTACCTGTATTGCCTTTGTTACTTTCTCTAACACTTCCCTTCCTGATCACAGCTTCGGCATCGCTTTTCGGGGTAAGGCTACCAGCTACGCTTCGTCCTGTAACCTGCTGTTTATGAACCATTTGAGGAGTTTGCTCTTCGCCTACCGCCTTGGCACCGAAAGCAAGCTCAGCTGCAGTCCATCCACTCCAAGTCAGGGTACTTGCAGAATAGACTGTACGTTTCCTGCCTGATTCCAGAATATTTCTGGTGTGCCCAACGTTTACATATACCACATTCTCTTCCTCTAACCACTTTTTCCCCACATTCAATAGCCAAACAGGAGAAGGCAACCTTAGACATGTTAACACAGGAAAAGGAATAAATATGCAAGGAAATCTTGGGCATACACTGGAAGCGTTCGTTGTTAAAGCAAGCAGTGACACTGGCAACGGGATTTGGATGAAATACCGAGAAAAATAACCAAAATAGGCACTAAACTTTCACTCTTAACCTGTGCGGTTAGGAATTCAAAAAATAGTATCTTCCTGATACTTCCTTAATACACGCGTTGTCAGTACATTGTTATGAACAATTTATTGAAAATACACACTGAAAATCGTTTTGGTAGTTCAGAGCAGCGAGGAACACAACCGAATTCAAACGTACCACTAAGTATGGCCCTTGCCAGTCGAGTTCGTTGTGTTGTTGGTGGATGGGAGTAGCTTTCAACACTGTGTTCAGTTGATTAGGTGTTTGTAATCCTCTCAATTTAGCCCCGTTTCCAGAACGTTGACTCCTTGGGAGTATGCTGAAACGCAGGAAAACGAGCAAGGATATCTCCTCGCCTCATTGGTTAGAGACCTCAAGTACACATGCCTTCGTATACACAGATCACGTGACAGGACAGTCAGTTTTAGAATAATTTCAGCATTCACACCGGAGTTTAAACTATTTCACAATCTTCCGGCTCAATTAGAATTTATTCTTGATATTTCCACTCTAAATACCAACTTTTGGAAACGTTGCTGACCAGCATGCGTCCAGGGCCACCTTGAAGGTGTTAAGATCGGCGCAGTTGATCACTTTTGCAGGTAACCTGTTCCACGTAGGTGTGACCCTGTGTGCGAAGAAGTTGGCCCGTACTTCCAACCGGCGTGGTTCTGATGAAGTTTATAGCCATGACCTCTCTTGTTTTGAGAACGAGAAATCGCAAACAAGTCGTCTAGGTTGAGTCCCGATAGACCTCTTACAATTTTGAAAGTCTCTATCAGATGTCTGCTCGCTCCTCTACGCTCCAGTGAAAAGAGATCAGGATCTCTCAACCGCTGCTCATACTCTTCCCTTTTGCCCAGTCACCATTGGTGTAGCTAGGCGTTGCGCTATTTCGAAACATATCACATCTTTCCTGTAAATGAGTGCCCATGCCTGCACATAATATCTTGGGTTATAAGAACCCCTAGATCCTTCATCTGCGGGGTCTGCTGCATGAGAGCTCTATTCAACGAGTATACCTCCACTCTCGTTGCTAAGAGCTGACACTTTAGATTCGAAGGTATGTCCCACGTGACCGATCATCGACGGATTACGTCTAGGTTCCTTTGCAGGCTTAACCCTGTCATTTTGACATCATCAGCAAACATGAAACGTGGATTTTGAAGGTCCTGTGCCAGATCATTGATAAATATTAGAAAAAGTATGGGCCTAGCACTGAGCCCTGGGGAACTCCACTGATAACCACCTCATAGTTAGAAATGTAGTCACCCACCTTGACCTGGAAGGTGGCAACAATCCAGTCCCTGGCTCTACCTGTTATACCTAGGCTCCGAACGTTGAAGTCCAACAATCTATGGCTAACAGAGTCAAATACTTAACAGAAGCCTAAGTAACAGACTTCTACATTTTTCTCCTCATCCATACGTTGAGTGACTTCGTCTAGGAATACAAGCAGGTTCGCAAGACATGATTTTGGTTGCAGAAAGCCATGTTATGCCGGTGACAGGAGTCGATTGCTAGTCAGATGTAGGCAAATCTACCTTCTGATTAGTCGCTCCAGGCACTTACACATCACTGACGTTCGGCTAAAGGGGCTGTAGTTTTCTGGTTTGTTTTTCGGCCCAGCCTTGTGCAGTACAGCAGTCATCCAATTTTTGTTTGAAGTTTACCACATTTGTTGCTGTGATCACTGCTTCTGGGAGTTTGTTGCAGCTGTTCACCACACGGTTTGTTAGAAACTGTGCTCGAACTTCCAGCCTGGAAAGCTCTTTTGCCAATTTCAAAGAGTGCCCACGTAATGCCACGTCGTCATTGGCAGTGAACACTGGATCACCCGTATCAGTAATGCCTTATATACTCTTAAATGCTTCAATCAGATCACCCCTAAGGCGTCTGCTCTTCAGAGAAAATAGGTTCAGTACAGACAGACGAGTTGGGTAGTCCTGTAATGACTACGATTGTATGGAGAAAAGGAGCAATCCACGAGAACGTTTTCCATTGATATTTTCTTCACAATCAACTCTGACTCCAACTGTGATATTTCTTTGTCTTACGTCTGCTTGTTTCCATGAGCACGGTCTTCCGCTCAGGGGTATGTATAATCTGGGTCCTGCTAAAACCCACGCAACACGTGTGACGCGATTTCTCTTTGATATTGCATATATTGCTTGCAATGTTTAGCGTCACCTCGACACTTATTCAGTACTGTCTAGTACCACGATACACCAATAAACGTCTACGAGTCCCACGAATGTTTTTGTCTACCTCGGGCAACGTGACACTAGGAGGTCGCACGCAAATCGAGATTCGTAAGAAAACTTATTGGCAGGCCGTCAACACCGGTTAGCTTCAGTTCCGCCCCCTAAGGTAGGGGAAGCACCTCGTGAACATACGTTGGACCGCCTATCGTACCCTGTTTTCCCGCTACCGATATGGAGACCACGCTTGGATACAGTATTCCAAGTGTGGTCTCACATACACTTTATATAGGGGTAATAACACCTCTGGATCCCGCGAGCCAACAGTTCTTAGTAGTTGGTATAGAGCGTTGTTTACCGCCTGAAGGTACCGCTTCTCTGATTCGAACTTACTGGTGACCTGAATTCCCAGGTCCTTCATTTCATCACTAGCTGATAGCAGATGGTGGAGCGCAACATAAGCCACTGTAGTAGCAATGATACTGCATATATGAATAATAATAAAATACACGGTACATAAAAGGGACTCGTAGAAGGATTGTCCGGCTGGTTGATTGGTCCTGTTCTTTGGATGTGTGGCTTCGGTTGATGGTGTGCATTATTGGTTAAATAAATGGCTGCGACACTTAACGGACCGTTTCATGATAACTGATAATGTACGCGTAATGCATCAGCAACACTCGGAGAACATGTGTGCGGTTACGAACAGAATTTTGTATTGTATGGTTACTTGTTGTGCATATTGAAACAAGCTGTACAGTCATATCATAAAAAAGCGGATAGAAAAGTAAGACACTACACCGACATCTCCCTCGGTAGCCTTTCCAGTATCTTTAGTGGTACCGAAGCAAGGCTAACCGGCCGATAGTTTGCTCCTGATTTCTGTCCCCTGCTTTGTGTATGGGGACAACATTTACCATCTTCCAGTCTCCTTGCAGTCGCCCTTATTGGAGGGATTTGTAAAAAAACCTGTGCCAACGGTGCGGCAAGCATCCCAGCCAGTGAAATCAAGAGGGCCGTAAGGATATCAACATATCCCGCTACCTTTGTGTTCTTCAGCGGTTGGAGTTGAGATCTTACTTCATCTCCGGTGACGACGACTTCAGCCATTGCGGGTTCTTCTCGCTCTATGGGGGTTGGGGGGATTCCCCTCTATCTGTTTGGTGAACACTTTCGAAATAACGGCTGAACATATCGGCCTTTTCAGCATTTGATTCTGCGTGAACTTCGTCATTTTGGACATTCCCAACCGCCCCTCTGATTGTGGTCTTGGATTTGACATAATTGAAGTAGGCTTTAGGGTTGAGTTTCACTCTCCTAGTTAGGTTCGTATGCGATCGCGCACATTTGCTGGACCACCATTGTGCTCTTGCGCATATGGTCGTATTCTAAGAATTGGCGGTGGTTGCCTGAGACTATCACTTCCCCAAGCTCGTTGTTCACGAGTCTGGGACTTTTGCACTCGCGTCTTCCACCACCGAGGATTTTCGTTTCTCCTGATGTTTTTCAGCGGAGCATAACTATTTGCGAGCTGTAGCAAAATGGACTTCACTAGGTTTCAGCTCTTCTCTAACGGCTCACTGGAGTCTAATTCCCATGTCATGGATTTCGCACCCCGAAAGAGCTGCGCTAGATTTATTCCCCCATAGTTTCTGCTGTTCCTAACGGCACAGAGCGATTCTAGGAAACATATGGTAATGTGAAGTGGAGCGTGGTCCCTCTTGTCCAGTGGGGCCATTACCTGGATATTCTCTGTTATTTACCCCCTTTGTCAATACCAGGTCCAATCTGGTGGGTCTACTGCTATCGCGCCATTGCGTATCTTCGCTTACTTTTTGCACCAGGGCTTCATCGTGTAGCAGGTTCAGAATCCCGGAGCCGAAGGAACCCGACGGAGCACTTTCTTCACTCCGGTTTATCTCTGGTGTGCTGAAGTCCCCGAGAATCAGCAGTTTCCCATTGTGCCGAGCTGCCGTTCGCAGCATGAGTGGCAGCGCATCATCCTCTTTGGCCATGGTTGATGAGCTTCTGTAAACGCTAACTACCAGCGCTTTGGTGGGTCCAATGCACACCACACAGCAGGATTCCTGGATGATTGGCATTGACATCATGAGGTCCCGCCTCTGGCTCTGGTGTAGGTACTGTGCCATTAGAATGAGGATCTCCCACCTATCCTGCCGTCAGTCCTATCGGTGCGATAATCACAGAAGGCTGGCGGGTGTTGCTTGATGTCTTTTCCTGAACGGAGCCAGGTTTCCGTGACAGTCACAACATCACGTTTCCCTGTATCCACCCTAAGCTCCAAGCATTTGTTTTCCACGCTACACACATTTATGTATGCAACGTGCAGTGGGGCTCCTCCCCTAGTGTTCGGCATTTCACTAAGGGAGGTCGGCTCCTCGAGATTCACTCCCGAGCTTGTGCTTCAGCCAGGTTTCTTGTACACAAATAAAACAGGACTACAAGCTGTTAGAAATGGGCTGCCTCGCTCATCTCCTTCATCAATCCTTGAATGAACCAGATATCCATTGACCGTTTTGTGGTCCTCCTTTTTTAAAAACGTGATTGCTTCCGTTGTTTTTTAGCCCCATTAAACTCGGTTGATCCAAATTTTCTACCATTTACTGTACAAAATGATCATGCAACACAGCATTCCTCACGACTTTCGTTGTAAAATATACCATTATTATTATTAAATCTCTGAGCCGCTGTTAATAGCCTATCCCCCGTTGCCCATTTATCATCTTCGTGGCTAGATGTTGAACCCTCTCTGAGTTATCGACGTCCTTGCGAATGAACGGAGTCCAAGCCCGCACACAATATTTCAGATGCGGGCGGACGATGCTTCTTTACAGGGGGACAAAGACCTCGGATTTTCCGTACGTCATGGTTAAGCATAGACGAAACAGTTGTCCCCTGGCTTTGTTTGTGGCCTCAACACATTGGGTGCTGGGTTTGAAGTCTCTCGTTACCACTATGCCTAGGTCCTTTGCCTCGTGCAACCTTTGTAGCGACAGGCTCCTTGCTCTCTCTTCGTCAGTTCTGGTCGTCAGTATCTAACATTTCGAGGCTTTTAGTGGTAGGTACCATTGTTTTGCCCATCTTTTTACTACTTCCATGTCCCTTGATATTTTTGCGCTCCCTTCGAACAATAACATTAACAATTGTATATTTCACAACGAAAGTGGTGAGGCATGCTGGGTTGCACGATCATTTTGTACACATAAAGGCAGAACATTTGGGTTGACAGTTAAGGGGGTAAATAAAAATCGGAAAGCGATCTGTTTGCGCGCGAGAAACAAAGATAAACACAAAACGGTCAGTGAACAACTTTGTTCATTCGGGAAATTTATAAGAAGGAAGGTGGGCAAGGTAACACGTTTCTGGCGGGTTATAGTTCTGTGGATAAAAAGATATGAAGGCGAAAAGTCACAGAGGCGGAAATGTAAGAAATGAAAACGTGAACACATGTCAATGGGTTTGTGTTAGCTAGGAATGAGTTCAATCGGGGAAGAGAAATGAAAACTGCGCATACTGGACGAAGTAAAGATGTCAAACGTTGATCTTGTTGAGGTAAAAATACACTAAACTGGATGGGTGGAGTTGTTTTGAAGGTCGTTTTATGTATGTGCTGGAAGATTTGTGCTTGAAAAAAATGGTTATATAAAGTCCTGCCGGTACGACTGACTTCTGAGTGAAATCACTGTTTGGGCGAGGGTGATCGGGTTAAGACGAGGAAGAGAGGTTCCAGGACTCTACCGTCGATAAAAAACACACGAGGCGTTTGGGTCGCTGCGTGTGGGCAGGCAACTAAAAACTGAGTTTGTTTAGTGAAACGGTCCAATCGGTGGAAGATTTCATAGAGTTCAGCTTTTTGTTTTTCGGTTTACTTTAGTTTGGTTTAACGGTCAGCATCGTACCAATCCGACAGGAGTCACCGTTAGTCTTACAGCAGAAGATCTCTGGTATAGAAGCCGGAAATGCGAAACAGTCTAGTTTTGGTTTCTAGCTGATGAGGGAGGGAGGAAGGGGAGGAAGCATGCATGTTATCGCGCAATTTACTGCTAGAACTTCAGAACCGTTGTAAAGATGGAATGATAAATTGAAGCAAGTGAACCGTTTCGACAAATGAACACTGGAGAGACCTGGCAATGAAAATACCAACGGCAATGCTGACATTTGTAAGGCGTACAATACAGACATCTCGATAAAAAAAATGTATAGGAAAAAAGGTGAAAAGCGAAGGGCAAGAGAGAACCTCGCTGAAGTTTGGAGACATACAGCAGGCAAGATACCAGGAGAAAGACGATCAAGTGGTTGAGGGTTTGTGAATCCAGGAGAAAGAACAAGGTTCTTCGAAGGACATTTTAGTCCAGGTAGCACCGACACCATTTGAGCGGAAATGCTCGATCAGGGTTCCTAAACATTAACTGAAATAAAAATAGTGATTCTGATTTGGCTCTGAAGCGTCAAAACAGATAATCTTACTGATGGCGCATAGACTTTTGATTCAAGTCCAGCATGGATTCGGTGGGAAAAGATCGCGTCTAACCAACCTGATGGCATTTCTAGTTGAAGTTACAAAAAGAATAGACGCAGGTCGCGAAGTAGAGGTTTGCTCCCTATATTTCAGCAAAGCTTTTGAATCTGACAGTCATCAGCTTCTGAATCTAAAAATGTAGACAGTGGGGATTCTAGGTAAGGCAACAGAATGGATTAGAAACTTTCTCAGCTGTCACACATTCAGTGTGAGAGTTGGAAATTATACTACCGAACCTGAGGGAATATCGAGTGGTGTCCCACGGGGATCGGTGTTGAGTCCGTTATTAATTTGGTCTTCGTTAAAGATCGTGCGAAATCCTTCCTTTATGTTCGCCGATGAGGTGAAGTTATCTGGGGAAGGACTGGAACAGGATCTAGATGCAGTTCGAAGGTGGTCGGATAAGTGGGAACTGCCATTGAATCTAGGTAAGTGTCAGCTCTTGACCACCAGAGCCAATGATGACACGAGAGGTGTGATGCATTTTCAGCATGTCTCTGAGGCAAAGCATAAAGGAGTAATGATCACGAACGACTTCAGGCCATCCCTGTAGTGCAAGCGTGCGGCTAATAAAGCTGAACACGAACTTTTCAGGTTGTGCGCTGTTGTAAGTTGCAGAAGACCGGAGGTTTTCATACCGTTGTACAAAACTATAGTGCGTCCTCATTTAGAATATTGCATACAAGCATGGGCGCCTCATTTTAAACAGGACGAACGCTGTCTTGAGAAAGTACAGCGCTTAGCAACTAGAATGGTAGCAGGCTAGAAAGATAAGGGATACCTCCAACGGCTGAGGGACCTGGACCTGATCTCCCTGGCCTGCAGACGCATGCGGGGCGATCTCATAGAGGCAGTTAGGATTGTCAAAAGGCTTTTGGGCCTAAAGTTCCAAAACGTATTCTCGTTTGTTCCTGTCAGGGGCACGAGCGGGTATCAGCTTAGATTGGAAAGAAGTCATTGTGGACAAAATTTGCGAGCTAGGTTCTTCACAAGCAGAGTTATACCACTGTGGAATTAATTACTTTAAGCAGTGGTCAACTGTATTAATTTCGAATCTTTCAAGAGAAGGCTAGATGAATGCTGGGCAGTGATATTTCCTGAAGTTCAGTGTTGAAAGTTAATCTTTAGGCTTGACTTTCCGAAACATTGTAAGTGATCTGATACTGCACACTAACATTCTGCCTTTCGGAAACCACTATTTACTCGAAGTGTTGGAGGCCAACGAAACCGCCGACAACACAAGGAGATGGATGCTCGATTGGCAATAACCACGATTCGTTCAGTGAGAACTGAACTGAACTCCAGATATCTTGGACGGGGAAGTCAAAATAGGTGAATATACAATCTTGAGGAGCGACTCAAACCGAGGCCGTTGGTGTAGCTATCTACCTGAGCAGTCCCTTCCTCCAGCCGTTTTAGTATCCCAGGATCCCATTCCCATGATAGACACTGTATGGGCAAAAATATGTCTCTCCTACAGAGATTCCATGTTATTAGGTGTCATCTATCGCTCCTCAACTAGCGACCAGACACAGGCACAGGTCATTCTATACCAACTTCGCTATTTTCGATCCTGCTGCATCTCTACACACGTCGTTATAACCGGCGACTTTACCGCTCCGGCTATTGACTGGGACAGAACTAACTCCAGTGACATCTTCTTTGGTCAGCCCATTCTAGACGGTACTACTGAGAGAACATGGCACCAACATGTATGCTATCCCAACAGATTTCGTCCGGACCAGTCCCCTTCTCTACTCTACTTAGTGATAACGAACAATCGGCACCAAATCGACGAAGTCTAAACTCACTACTCACTTGACGAGAGTGACCACTATCTTCTGAGCTTTAACTCCATCGTTCATTAGCCATCTTATAAGTCAGCACTAAGAGCCTTGCGGTCCTTCAAGTGGACCAAATTCGCTGCTCTAAGAGTTTACTTGGCAGTAAATCTGACTTTTGCTAACCTATCTTCAGAAACAAACGGACTCAATGATCAAATTGAAAGCGTACTCTGAACAGGCGATTGCTTTTTCGTTCCCAAGATATTTACCCCAACCAAAAGCCGTTCTCCTTTACCACGTTTAATACGTCGGTTTCTGGACAAACGAAACGGCCCCTTTAAAAAGTAGAAACTAACAAACTTGGATAGTGATGCGAGTAAATTCAAACATATCCGGAACCTATGCAAGAACAAGATCATGGAATTCTTCAACCCGCAACGTAAAGATATCTTAGTCAAGGCAAGAAGAAACCCCTTCTGCCTCTTCAAAATTCTTTGCCATAAAAAACAACCCAGTTCCTCTAATCTAGCCCTGAACGTCCTGACGCCTCCCCAATCACCTCATCTGAAGAGATAGCGAACACCTTCCGAACTCACTTCCAAGATATTTTCAACTTCGCTCCACCTACTTTCTTTCCTGCTCTACAGCCTAAGTCAGGTATAGCCCCTTTAGAGCACTTCATTGTTCAGATCGAAGAAGTACTCAAACTTCTAAAGTCACTAAACTCTTATAGCTCAATGGGCCCAAAAGAGGTCCATCCCAGAATACTCAGAGAGACAGGAGCAGTACCAGCCCCAAATTACAGCTGGCTGTTTCAAAACTGTTGTATAAAGGTGAATTCCCTGATGACTGGAAAAAGACTACCATATCACTGATGTACAAAAGGGGACCCTGACATCACGCCAGCAGCTACAGACCGATAAGTCTAATTAGCGTCCGGAGAAAAAGTTTGAATGTCTCAATAAGAGACATGTTATTGAACACCTTAAAGAAAACAACCTTCTTTCCTTCTTTCAACACAGCTTCATTCCTGGCAGACCGTGCATCACCAATATGCTATATGTCATGGAAAGTCTCACCCAGGCCTATGATGATGGTAAAATCTGACATGCAATCTTCATAGATTTTGCCAAAGCCTTTGATTGAGTACCATATTTCCCACTAATACACAATCTGGAAGTGTATGAAATTAGAGGCAGGCTTCTTAATCTTCTAGGAAGTTTTCTATCCTCGCGCTCCTTCTCTGTTAGGGCGGGAACCTCTTTCTCTAACTCTTCCTCGATGACAATAGGTGTTCCCCAGGGATCCGTGCTAGGTCCACTCCTTTTCATCTACATAAATGACCTCCCGGAAAAAATCCTAGCCCACATTGCTATCTATGCTGACGATGTCACAGTCTGGTGGAGTGACACATCAGCAGTACAGGCAACCATGGATATCGCCAAAGCATGGTCATCAGACTGGAGCCTACCAATAAATGATGACAAATGTGTAAGTATATCCTTAGCAGGGACTGCACGCACACTTTCAATGTGAGCAACACATCCCGACTTCAGAATGTCAACCAGCATAAGATCCTTGGCTTCTGGTTAACTAACTCCCTATCTTTTTCTTGTCCCCACCAAAAAGCCCGAAAAAAGACTCTTGGGATACTCACCTTTATCAATTGCTCCTTTCTTTGCCCATTTCGCGTGCTCTGGGCTTTTGTGTGATCGTAACTCCCTCGAACGAGTTCAACGAGCAGCCAAAAAGATAGTCGAAGGTCTGTTCCATGTACCGTACCTTATCCGTCTCACCCCACTGAACCTTAACCCCGTAAACCAGCCGCATTCGAGCGGACCTTTTTCTTCTTTACCACTTATTCCCCACGGACATAGTCAACCAGTTTTTAACTCCATGTAGCTTAGATACTCTTCGTGGTCACAGTAAAAAAACTGTCCCGCACCCGAGTTCGTCACTGGTTCTTTAAACGTAGAATCATTCCATTGTGGAAAAACCTCCTGCCGGAGGTTGTTGACGCACCTTCAAAAAGTATGTTCAGACACAACCTCGATATCTTCCTTGGTGTTAAACACGCTACCACCAACTCCCACTAGTTGCTCCCTCTCGATTTGTTCATCTGTCTCTCCATCCACCGTGCTCTCGTTTTAAATGCATTTATCCCAACTTCATTTATTTATAATTTTTGTTGATGTTGTGTATTTTTGTGCATACAAAAATGAACAAAAAGAAACAAAAACGAAAACGTATATAAAACAGAAAACCTTTTTGGATAGCAAAGTGTCATAAATTTCCTTTGTGTGTCTAGGCATGCATATGAAATGTGTTCACCATCCAGATGCGCATATTTATGCACTGCAAGCAGATACTGCACCCCTCTCCGCCCCTCTTCCCTTTCAGGTGCCTCCTTTCAATTACCTGAATCTCCACTGAATCCCCCTCACTAGCGGGACGTGCTCTCAAATTCTTGCCATCGGGCATTACCCATCAATCTAAAACCGACAAACCAAGATCCGGGACGATTGGGCTTAGCCTCGAACCCGTGAAATACTTCAAGACTTCAAGACCTCAGCCTTTGTTCCCGCAGACACTGTGGCCAGATCTGCCCACTGATTACTAATACTATATGCATTAGCGTGCAATATTAACAATGCCTTCCTATCCCGAACGAGTGGTGTTTCTTCACACGGATATTCTCCTTGGGCGTAATACCCGAGTAGGCAGCCTGCTTTTCGGCTGATCTACGGTGCCAGCTGCTACTGCGACCACCGTTTCCTCTAGCTCGGGGAGCTTGAAAACGTATGCTGGTCTGGGTGGTAATAATGGATGGCCGGATGCGTTATTATTGGATTCCATTGGAGTCTCATCTCCTAACGTTCTAATATCCCTAATTATTACCATATTTGGGTTTACTAATACCGTGGTACACTGGGCAGTTGTTTTGACGTAGCCCCAATTATTTCTTCTTCCGTCTTGTAAGTTGATGGTCTTATACTCATTACCCTCACGTGAGGTTCATCAGGGACTATGTTGTATCGCCCGTTAGTGGCACTCCACACTAAGTCTGCAGGGATAGTGGCAGATAACCATTTAGTGGTCTGGCGAATTCCACCAGTATGGGTCTAGCGGGTGCTTGCGGTGGTTCTGGGGGTGGTGTTTTCCATCTTCCAACCAGTTGCATAATCCTACGTTTGTCGGAGCTCCGGCTAACCTAAGTATGTCATGGACTCTACGTTTGTCCATTGCTCTACCCACCTTTGATTCCCTTGTATTCGGCTCCTCATTGTTAAGTATGAGGAGCCTTCTTCGAAGTTCAACTTTGGGGATACTTACAGCAAGGAGGGTACTCACTTGCTTCTCCAGCTGCTTGAGCTCTTCCTCTAACCTATCTCTCCTCTCTTGTTAGGGAATGATACTTATCCTCGATCCAGGTTTGACCCTCGGTGTGGCTTGGGCTGATTTACACCCTGAAGTACCTTGGAGTTGACCACAGGTAGCGGCTTATGTAACTGTGTAGATAACGCAACTGCCTTCCAGGCAAAACTGTTTGCCAAGATCTCTCTCCCTGCGGTTTCCTCTTTTCTTTGCTTGAGGTAACCTGAGCGTAGATTTTCAAGGTTCTTCTGGTTGGTTCGGACTTCTTCGAACTCTCGAAGCGCCAACTGCTCAGTTTGCCTCTGGCCTCTGACTGCCACTTCGCAAATGCTGTCCTGACCGCATTCTTACACTACTCAAAAGCCACTGTACCCAACTGTTTTAGCAAAAGTTTGCATAACTGTCTTTTCTAAATCCCTAACAAACCAGAAAGCGCTTATCTTTTGCAGGTTTTACATTCGATTCCCTTAATCACTTTCTTTCCGCAGCCATCCTTTAAGCATGGATAAGACACTTGTGTCATTATAAGGTGTCTGCTTATTTAAATACAAGTGATCAAGACGTAAAACAGTGATACGAAAAACGACAGATGAATTCGACACGTAAAACGTTATATAAAACCAAGTTTAAACAATCTAATTGGCTGTGTACGTAGTTTTGGTCCGCGTTGCTATGTGGTCTTTGACAGAGCTCTGTAAATAATTACGATCGAAAACTAGGAGAACGAAAAAGTGTAAAACACAGTAAAATGTCACTTTACGGCAATTGAACTTTACTTTTACGATCGAATCGCTAAGAAAACCAGAGGACGTCAAAAATTTCAACCGCGCGCCAACGTAACGCAGTTTGCAGCGAAGTAAATCTAGGATGCAACTGAGGCCAAAGTTTTCACTAAGGGTATTCGTTTGTGGAACCGGTTAATGCTGGCAGTGATAAGCCGAAGTAATGTAGATGCGCTTTAAAAGGACCTTGATGAGTGTTGGAGAGCGGTTTTCCCTGAGGTAGGAGTTTTTTACCAACTATAACTTAACCACGAAGGATGTGATACTGCACCATACTATTCTACCTTTCAGAAAAATTGCATATCAAAGTGTTGGAAGCCAAGGAAACTCGCCGACAACACACAAATCTGGACGCTTGGTTGACAAGAGTCACAACTCCTCCTATTAGAACTGAACTGAACCCACCAATGTATGGAGTAATCCGTCAGTTGTCCTGCTAAAAAAGGGAAAGAACAATTCATCTGACCTGTTCGGCGAAATAATTTAAGTTACGTGAGCTTTCGATAGATGTACTAATGGCAGGGATAAATCGCTGGTCAACCCAGAAACTACTTTTCTGCTTCGCATGTAGACAGTTGCTGCCTAAACTAGTGCGAAGCAGGGCCCAGAAGAGGGCAGACATGACCGAGGTTAGCACTCGAACCGCGATGGTAGAGAGTGGTAAGAAGACCATCAGGAAAAGGACCAATACTAGCGTGAAGATAAAAACACATCGTTTGATCGGCGACCCATATGCTGGACCAAAAAAAGACCAAGCCAGCACCTCGAGACGGTGTGCAAAATGCAACGGTACAACCCCATTTAGAGTGGATAACTGTGCAAAACAACGGCACTGCCACACCCATACCGGAGCAGACTGGCTCTAGCACCCGATCAGTCATGGTATCTGACCTACCGGAATCCAACTCATCATCGCTAAACGAGTGGAACACTTACGGTGGCACCATTTTCAACCAATTGTGTGTTGACCTATCGCACCCTGAGCTAAAAACAACCAATCCTCGGGTAACTGGCAAGGAGCCAAAACTGCTTATGCGCAGGGCACCCCAGACTTCGTAAGCTGTCTTTTGGCTCAGAGGACGCACAAGTAGACTTCTTACATCGATGAAGGCTTTAGGTGTATTCTCTGGTGTTTGCATAAGTCCCGACCTTCTCAGGTCCGTCCGAAAGGACCCAAGGCTTCCCAAGGGCCCAGCAAGAACACAGTTCTGGGCAAGAAGCATCATCTTGCAGGCCGTCCCCGAACCGAGGGGAGGTGATCTCCCAGATGGTGCACAACATGATCTTTCGCGATCGACCTACGTAGCCTTTAACCTTGAATTTGAGGAACTTTTGCTTAGCGGCCTAGGCCAATTGCTTGGTCCAGCACATTCGATGCGCGTACCCTAGCACAGACTTCTTAGAGTCACACTCTTCACCGAATCCATGGCTTAGGAGGCATTTGATGAATGGCATTCTCTAATAAACGAATTCCACTCAGACCTGCATTATCTGCGGTGTAGACCGAGGAGTGAACGCCTAAAGATACGACGTGGATGTGCATTCACGGAAGCACAAGCAGTCCTGCGTCAGACCACTGTGTCAGGTAGCACGGTAGACCGCAGCGCTCTCATTACCAGGGAAGAAACTAGTAATCGCCAGCTCAAACAGAGCTAGAAGTCTAAGCCAAATTGTTATACACCACGCTCATAGAGGAAGCTCCCAGTTGGGAACCTCTGCACAGACGCGCATGTTAACACAAACTCCGGCAACCGCGAGCAGCCTTTCCGATCCGTCTACAGACAATCTGCCCCCCCCCATAAGCAAGATGGTAGTCAAATCATGGGGCTGTATATGCAACAACAGTAAAAGCCTATTAAACAAGCTTTGTGAGCTTCGTCACTAATTCAACCAACACCAGCCACTACTGGTCAGTATAACGGGGACCTGAACTCACGCGAGAATATCGGATGCCGAACTGGAAATTAGGAGCAACACATCATGAGACAGGGTAGAACAGAGGGCATAGGCAGAGGGTATTTCCCGAATAGACCAGTGCGCAACGCATCGCCGAGATTGGATCCCAAAACGTCAACGAAATGGACGACACAGAAAATTTCTACGGTACTGCATTAATAAATAATCAAATGAGCAAATAAAATATGTACAAACCTCAAAGATAATCTCACAACGAATTAAAAAGAAGAGCCAAGTGTTACTGTGAGCGTAATTCAAGGAATCTGTGCGGAAGAAATGAATATGGATAAGAACAGCACGCTTACCGTCACTCATTGGACTCAAATATGAGCGCTCAGGTCGCGATTAAAATAAATAGGGCACGGGTTAGGCACAAATAAATAAATAAATTGATGTGTAAATATGCAAAGGAGGTGGAACGTCAAATTTGTATGTAAGTGTGGGGCGGATGAACCGTGAAATTCAAAAAATTTGGATCAACGGTGGTTGGCCTGGGTTTTACAGCAAATGATTTTCACAGTTGGTGTACCCTTTATATCAGTAGGAATCTAAGGTCTGAGGATTAAGTATCCTACCCCAGAAATGGCACAGGAGAGCGTCTGGGTAGACATAGAACTCAACGAGTAAAAGAATTGTCTGTAAGGCATTCTTTATAGGCCACCAAATTGCTCAGAGTCGTGAACTCGGCCATCATCGACGCACTAAAGCACATCAGTAGTTTGAGATGCAAACACTATTTGATAATGAGTAATTTCAGTTTGCAGGAGATTCGCTTTAGTACTTCGACCTGCCAAGCGGGACTTGGGTCCACAACCTCAGTCTTCTTTGACACGGTGATAGACCTAGGGAGGCCCGAGCACGTCCGGCAAACAACCTGGTGGCGAGGGAATTCGAGACCCTCGGCGCTAGGTTGGGTACTTACCAACGAACCCCACATGGTCGACCAGATCGAGGTTTCCACATCAATGGGACTGGGTGACATTGATGTCACACGATTCAGATTCCTACACACCAAGGAATTGATACAGTCCACAGAGGTCCACTGGCTGAAACCTATGTAAGGTCGATCTTCTCGGCATGCCAGCATTCCTGGAGTCGGCTCGATGGCCCCTTAACCCTTCTCGCGTTAACAATCATTGGATCGAACTGAAGGGATTCTTACCGAGGCCATGCGTAAGTTTGTACAACGGACACGGGTTCGACCACTCAAACCGAAACAGTTACTTCGTCGCCGCAGGATTAAGAGCTTGGCACGAAAAAGACGTGCGTGGAACCAATACCAATGGTTCCAGAGCTCTAATGAGTACTAAGCGTATGTTGAACTACGTAATCAGTGTAATCTACAAAGTAAGAATGAAATCAGAGAGTACCAGAGACAGTTATTAATCGGGTCATTGCGGATCAGAGGAGTTTCTATGGAGATATCCCTATGATGACCCAAGCGAAACCCGGGGTCACAGAGATCCGTCGTGCGGATGGGTCGCCAACAGATGGCAGCAACCTGTGTTTTTCATGCTGAATGTTTTGAAAATCCTTCCGAACCCCTAATGATTTATGGTGTGTTGCTGTGTGTTGCTCTTATATTGACATTTCTCGATCACGAACAACACATATCATTATTTATCTGTTAATTTCAATGCCCAGCACATTTGAATTTGGCGTGGTTTGAGAACGGGAGCGACTGTTTGCCTCTCTCTGGACATCTGATTTGGCCGCATGTTTGAGGTTTGCTTTATTGTACATTTTGTAATGATTTCGCTAATTCAGTACCGTAGAACATTGCGGATCAATTGTGTTTTTAATTCGGGATCCATATTGGTTCGGCCTCGCGTCACTCAAGTGCGAATTGGTTGACGTACACTTTGGCTGAGTACTGCTCAACGGTATACAGTCCAAAACATGTCAATCTGATAGACGGAAGCAGTGTACTTCATGTTGATTTATTTTGAAAATTCTTCCAAACCCACAATGATTCTATGTGGCAACTCCATTCGTGTGTTGATTCTCCATTGATCTTTCTCAATCACAAACATCCCACATTATTCTTTGTCTGTTGATTCGATACCCGCCACATTTGAATTTGGTGTGGTCAGAGAACGTGGGCAACTTTTTGGCTCTCTTTGGACACTATATTTGTCCCTCGCTTGCTTGAGTGCTTTCAGCTGCAAATTTGAGGTTTGGTTTATTGTAATGATTTGTAATGATTTCCCTAATTAGGTGCCGTAGAACACTACGAATCAATCGTGTTTTGTTTTGGGATTAGTGTCGATTTTGGCTACGCTTCATTCAATTACGATTTGATTGATGTACAAGCGGGATTCCCACAGAAGACCCATATCTAGCAGGTCTACTGAACCCGTGTCGTTTTTTCCAGCGCAGGTTATACTGAAACTGGTAGGTCTTGCAGCTAAAAATTCACCGGGCCTTAACAAGTAACCACCCATCATACTGCAGCACTGCACCGAGTAGTTAGCATCACCCATAAGCAGACTGCTCAACCACTCTATGAGAATAGGGTTGTGGTCCCGGACGTGTGGAAAATATGAGTGGTGTACACTTTACTCAGGTCAGGGGACAGAATCTTACCAAACAATTGCCGTCGGGTAGCTCTGCTCTCGGTGGTCTCATAAATAATGGAGGATCTCATTGACGACAAAATCAGTGAGCTCGCCGTTCAAGATCGTTGTTCGTGGGTAGCGATCCTGTCAAACCAACCTCATTGAGACCACAGAGTGGTATACATCTACTGCCGATATGGGGGTACAAATGGACGTTGTCCTGCTGGACTTCTCCTGGGCCTTAGATAGAGTTTGTCACTCTCTGCTAGTAGAGAAGCTGGCGCATCTGGGATTTTCCCGAACCCCCAATAGCTTGAATCTCAGACTGCCAACCAGGTAACGGTGTTCATTCTCTCAACCGAATTCCTATCAGTACAGGGATTCAGCTCAGAAGCTAGATCTGTGGAACACCACACATTTTGTTACATACGTTTGTAAGTATTGTGACACATTATTCCTTACTTGATATCCCTGTAATCTTGTCATGAATCCGCTTCCGAATCTTTCTTCATTTCTATATCAGTCCAGGTTTAGGAACCCCTTTCGAGCATTACCGCTCAAATGGTGTCAGTGCTACTTGGACTGAAATGTTCTTCGTAAAACTTTGTTTCTTCTCATTGACCCACCTCCGCGTAACCACCTGATCCTATCCTGCTTAGTTTCTTGGCTGCTGGTTGGACTTAGATGTGTTTCGTAAAACTCCCTTATCCGTAAACTGATTTTTTCCCATCGTTTCTATTTATGTCTTGAGTGGCAATTGATCGAGGTTGCTTAGTTGATCCAACTGTATATTTCAATTCTTTGATTGTCCTAATCTTCCAGCATCAGGATGAGCAATAATATGCATGCTTTCTCTCCCCCTTCTCAGCAGCTAGGAATCTATCTAGACTGCTTTCCAATTCCGACTTCCTTTTCAGAGATCCGCTGCTTTCAGAATAACGGTGACTACTGTCGAAGCGGACCGATATAATAATAATAATAATAATAATAATAATAATGGTATATTTCACGAAGCCCGTAAAGCAT
>UZAN01000046.1:0-18894 GCA_900618425.1 Echinostoma caproni | reverse complement strand
TACCCGTAAGGAGACAACGTTCTGGACACGGGGTTGAAGTGTGAGGATCACAAATACTCAATCAACCGTACGCAGTGTTGGAAGCCAATCCCATCCGCCGACAACACAACGAACTGGACGCTCGATTTGCAAGAGCCATATTCGTCCTGTGCAACTGAACTGAACTTCTCAATGCTATCATGGGAATATTCAAGCTTTTAGAAATAGAGCTGATTGGTTCTGCGCGCCACCTTTTTAAATGCTAAACCACAGCCTGAACAGGTCCATACATTACTCGAGCTCGGACGGTCTAGGATACAGGTTCGGTTGCTCAGTGGCTGACAGCTCCATTGCGCGACGCCAAATTGTAGTGATGGAAATAGGTACGTATTAAGGATCACGAACGCAACCGAAGCACAGAATTGCACTGGCAAAAAGGCCACAGAAGTAGCGATTAGTTTATTGAAGAAAATCAATGGTATTAAGTAATATGTGCAACGACCTGCTTGAAATCTGGACATCATACAGCTTCCGTGTGAACCGGTTGACACTATTACTCTGTAGTTACTTGTCTGGAAACTTTAACGCGTTGCACCGTGATTGGCGTTATCTCGTAGACTAGGATCATCGCAATACCGTACCCAATTGATGTCTAGTGATTGAAATATTCTCAGATTGCCAAACCAGGTGTTTCTTGTTCGAAATTGGAGTGTTCCCCACGAGTCACTTACTCTCAGAACTTTAATTCAGTATGGTCCCACTGGGTGTACTACGCCTTATTCTTTTCCGGGTCTAAGAGCTGTTTCTTTTTAATTCCCTGAAGTTCTTTACATAACCAGTCGTTTATCATGTGTTTCCATGGTTCATTTCATAGTACAAAAGACAATGCAACACCTACGGTCAGTTTTCCAAAAGACTGTTTTCTGCCGTTCAACCTTTCGAACCGTATTTCCTGACACTTCCCCGTCCTAATTTATACAACTGGGAAATAGAATGTTAATTGTTTGTAATCCGGCCAAGGATGTTGATGTTAGAGAGTTTTCCGGGCTGAAAGTGTTGCTTGTTTCGTGACCAAACTGGACGTCATCAGTGCTACTTCAGGAGGGCGTCAGTCCACAATGTGACCGGACTTGCATAGCGCTGGTTTACAGTGGCTGTTACCTGTTTATATCCCTTCAGTAGTTTCTACTTTTCGTCATTTTATTGGCTATTTCGTTGAGATAGTGACTGCGCTTTAGCAAATGACAGATTATCTTTCGTCAGCCAGCTTCTAAAATTACCAAAACCAGCTTTAAACTGGTTTGAACCGATCGCTAGCTCGATCAGATCTAGCTTATGAAAAACGTCTTCTACTTTGGTTCGCTTTTTCATATTTTTGTCACATGATGCACAGTAAGGAGGTACGCCGCATAATCGTACAGACTATTTTACGGTGAGGATGGAGGAACAGGCAGTCATACCACAATCGTGATCATTCTGCGTTTGAAAATTGATCAATTACACGAAGAAGTAAGGACTTGCTTCACAATTGCCCGGTCCTGTGGAAAGAGAACAATCACCTGATAAGGTTGATTTTTCACTTGCAACCAGTTCTCGCTAGAGAAGTAAAGTGGAGCAGAGACCGAATCGGTAAGCTCTGCAGAACAAATGTCATGTTGGTAGCGGTAGACAAAGGATAGGAAGGAAAATACACAACAATGGGCAAGTGGATGAGGAGTGAATAAAAGTGGCAGATAGGCCACAACTTAATTGGCATTTCGCTGAGCACAGAGCGATTATGCCAAAGAATTAGAGAAGGCCCCACTCCAGATATGACCACAATATTCCATAAACGTTTATCGAAGAAGAGAAGAGAGAGAGATAGCATGGAATCTGGATGTTAATTACAATTCAACATTGTGGACGCGCTCATCTGCATGATTGGGGATACTAGTGGGAAAAGGGGACAAACGTGATAGAATGCTTACAATGGCCAATGCTTCCGCCCATGGTTATTTTTGTCATGGAGTGTAGTAACCAGAGGTATTTTTTAATGTTGAAATCTCCTTGTATGGTTATCTGAGCTCTGGAGTCTGCTTGCAACACATTCTCAATGCGCAGTGACGAAGATCAGAACTATTTGGAGTACGATAAAGAATGCAAAGGTAGTGATTTGAAGAACGGATACGAAGCTTCAGCCACAAGGACAAATTCGCGATTGGAAACATCATGATCAGATGGATGGATGACTTCTGCTGAATGGTGAACCAATGCATATGCACCAGCTTTGAATAGAAGGGATGCATAGCGAGTGTATAATGAGGGAACAGGATACGTATGAGATCTTTTGAAAAAAATTATTGAGTCCCGGAAAAGAATAAGAGTGAGGTAGATTCACGGTAGTGATGCACAGAACCAATGTTGAGATCAAGACCATAACCGTTAGTTCGGGAGAGTTTGAGCGTGTGAAATCATGTACTGTGTAAATCCACGGTGAGGGTTTTGAGAAACCGGTCATCGTATTCCTGTGACTTGGAGTGGCAAACCACATAAGTCCCTAATAGGAAAGGCGCGGTATTGTACCGGGTGACAGCAGAACTGCCTACTACATCTGGTGTCATGTCTCCGGTTATCCTAGTACTCTCCAGTTTGGATATGTGAATCTCAGCGTCCATTTGGATATATATTTGGAACTTATCGTGTAGGTGGCGGTGGCCCGATGTTAACGTCGCCAAATTACCACCCCGGACGACGAGTGTTCGAATCCCATCAACACCGCCGGACTTTCCCTAGTTTGTGTTCGATTGGCCGCTTCTCCTCTTCCTGAAAATTGTATCATTGTGCATTCAATAAAAGGAAGTAAAAAATGAAAAAAATTCCGAACTCACTGCAGAGAGTATCATATAGAAATCAGAGATCATTGAAATTCCGATCATCAAACCTAAATTCTGGGCAAGGCTAGGTCATGACATTTTTAGCCTTCTGAGATCTGGTCAACTGGCGGAGACGCACAAGCGATGAGCAATGTGTACACTGAAATTCAATTCAACTTGGAGGAAGAACAGAACAATCGACTACCCTTATTGGAAATATTGGCAAACGAACGGAAGATGGGCAACGTGAAGCCGGTGTCTAACCTACACATTCTGAACATCCTGGGAAACCATCCACTGGCAAACAATGGAAGATGCATACTAACCTTTTTCAAAGTAGCAAACACCCACTACAGCACCATTCAACTTATAAAATCTGAGGAAGTCCAACTATCTGAAGTGTTTCAATGTGACGGATACCTAGGGAATTTTATTCTACGCTGTTTACATACAATGCACAAGGTCAGGGGTACAATTGTATCCATAAGGAAGCCAAAAATATAGGACAAGAAGAACGATCAATGATGAAAGGAACCGATTTCCCATATACCCAAACAGTCTGGGGAATGCCAATCAGGTTGTTTCTGTTGGTCACAAGATAGGACAAAAAATCCTAACACATTCAAATGAACATCGACATTCACATCTTCGAATTGGAGACTATTGGGATAATTGGAAAAGGAACTACAAAATCAATCCAGGAATTTTTCGTAGCATGACATTCCAAATGTGGTAGTATAAACAAGCATATAGAAGCAGAACCCATTCGTCACCATCTAGGAAATCAGTCGTAACCCAAAACTGCTCCGCGTAACTACCCCGTTTAAAATAGTCAGTTTCAACAATGTTCAGAACCATATTAACCCGGTCACCCAGTGGACTCTCAGTTCCACAGAGCAGCACTGATGGTGTTTTTCAGCACGAGCATGAAATGCCTGCAAACAACATTGCTAGCATAGAGTACCCTAAAACACGGACATAAACTTCCTTCTCGAACATCTATCTACTTAAAGGAATAGCACTATTCCCCAAATTTGCACGTTTTATCTGATAGTTCCCTTATTATGGGAGATCTAAGAGACCAACTTTCACAATAACCTGGGGTAATTTGTATCGTGTCAGTTATTATTTTGTTATCAAAGTTTTATATCCGCGTTACTTTCCCCACCGTAGTGTTCTATAAATTGTGCTGAAAATTTCATCGTCCTATGTATAAAGATTCCTTTGGCTTTCCAGCGGTTGGACTCACGACAAATTGACAAAGAGCACGGTTGACTTCAGCTCGATGTTATAACCCACATTGTCTTATTCAAATTGCTTATATTTTCTCCAGTATCACGATCAATCACAATTCTTTTATCGTTCAGTGTACCTTGTGGTATTATGATTGGACTGCTCAGGCGAATAGAAATTTCCCATTCAAACAGGCGAATTTATCGTTGTGAACAGACAATTTTTGCATAATTCCTCCGGTCGAACAATAGACCAACCCGTGAAAGCAGCACAGACTTGAAAACAAGCTTGGTACCGACGCTATAACAATGTAAGCTCAACAAGTACCGTGGAGTAGTTACGACAAGAAAGAAAAAACGAACAACGCTCATAATCATTTAACTAGCGGTCCGTGTAAAGTGTGCCCTTGGATTATGCGGTTTACCCTTTTTACTGTATTCACTTCGAGATAATGAAATAATAATAAAACTAAGCTCATATCACATGGACGGATGAATGGGTGCATCCACTTCAAGGATAATGACAAAGTGATTTCAGAAAAAAACACTTTCAGTTGACCAATCAATGACCGGAGTTTGCTATTGGTGTAGTGCGCATTTCACCCCACGATTCTAGCGGTCTAGTTCATCTGAATGGTGAAATTCCGTCGCGTACTTTTGCAAACTGCAATTCCATCTTCCACCTGTAATGGCATTGAATGATGGAGGCTGCATTTCAGCTAGACAATACTGCGGTTCACAACGTGCGTCTGACCAGAATCTGCCTATTTTCCAGCGGTATCGAAGTGATAGCGTGATCTGCTCAGTACTCCACCCAATGGAATAAACTTAGAGACTTCTAACCCGAAAGCCGTATCTTAATCCAAGAATACGATCACAGAAGGATAAACTGGAGGCCACTCGCAAAAACAGCAATGACCGTTCATCGACAACGAAGTTTCCGAAATCACAAGGAGAACGTTCCCAAAGTTTGTTGAGATTCCGGAGGAGAACGACCGCTCTACGTAGTAATCACTTGCTACTCTTGCACTGAATCGCAAAGGGCATGATACATTTCCTTCACAGCATCATTTTCCCTTTTCATCGTGTTTTCTAAGAAGAACTGAGCAACAGAACTTTTGTATTCCGGCTTCTTTACTCGTTTACTGTAATGAAGATCATGGACAGTTACTATTTCAGCCAGAAA
Organism: Echinostoma caproni; assembly: GCA_900618425.1. Taxonomy (NCBI): domain Eukaryota; kingdom Metazoa; phylum Platyhelminthes; class Trematoda; order Plagiorchiida; family Echinostomatidae; genus Echinostoma; species Echinostoma caproni. The sequence goes on along the minus strand of UZAN01000046.1, from coordinate 13,645 downwards.
TGAATCGACATGCTGCACAATTCTAGAGTGAGGGGTTAGAATGTGTGCACTTGACCCAAAGGAAACGAAATTTCTGGACTGAGCCATTAAACTGTAGATTGTTATAGTGTTCATAACTGAGAACAATTCGCAACTTAAAATGAAAGCTAAAACTGTTGAGTTTTTGTGGCTCCGATGCAGTGTGAAGTCAAGATAAGCAAATCAAACATACATATATCCCATTCGATTGTTCAGAGGCACCCGGCACTTGACGGTCTTGGGTGTGGGTTTCACTCCTTGGGAGATCGTAAATTCCCCACTAGTTGAATGCATTTTAATTCGATGTTTGCGATAACCGACAAAGAGCACTGGACAGCTATTTCCTCCGATTTGGGACCCGTCAGCAGTGCTCACTTGTGGTGTCCCTGTCAAGCTTGATGCTCTAGAAAATTGATTGAGCCATTCGAGCAAGGTGATGACCGTCGACCGTGTAGCTCAGGGATAAGGGTTCGAAGTCCCAACCCGATTAACTCTCCGAAAAATCCACTTAGAAAACAAGCTGCTTTTCGAAGTCATCAGTTGCCCATCCACCTGGAAGATATCCAACATTTGTGAAACATCCTTTTCCCTTTATCCATTTCATCAACATCAGAAGACATATGTGGGCAGAATTGATATTGGCCATCAATTTCGCATGCTCTCATTCAGCTGTGAACGCACATTTATAGGATCACGTGAAACGAAGATGTATAAGAGTTGAAATATTCGTTTCACATGATATCCAACATTGAATCGTTTCGTGTTGGAGAACAATATTCTTCATGGGGTGCACCCAATATCATCATTTTGGACCTTAGTTGACACAGTTTGCAAACAAACCGTTTGGGCTGCACAAGAGTCTGACTTGAACAGTTTCGTTCAGACCGCTGCTATCGTGCACAAGATGAAACGGATGAAGTTGGATCACATCGAGTGCGCCTCATGAACGCTTAAACTACGCCCGCTCGTTGAATACTCATAAAGCCACTATTGACTTAACTGACTTGAATTGTTCCACTGAGACATTGGCATACTGCACTGTTCTTGCTTCTGCTTGTTCAAGTCAATAGGAGTGGCGACAACACCGTACTCTCTTGGACAACAGTCTTTTCATTTGAATTATGCATCCAGTTCCTCAATAACCGATCCTATCCGGAGACTGATCACTTTCCATAGATCTCGATCACTCGGACACCAAAGGCAGATACCCACTTCGTAGTTCACTTAGGCCAAAAGGGCAAATCTTCACCCAAAATCTTGACAAACAACAAGGCAGTTCACTTCGCCTAAACATTTTCACACCCGCCCAAGGCTTCTGTCAAATTCTGTGCCCTTATTAAGGCAAGCTGATGACGCCTCTTCGGATTCAAGTCTTCTTCAAATCCAGTCATAACCTTACACCGAAGTACTGTATCATAATTCTATCCTTTTTCATTTTTACTTCCTTTTATTGAATACAATATGATTTTCAGGAAGAGGGAACCAGCCAATCAAAGAACTGTCATAAGACAAATGAGGGAAGTCAGGCGGTGGTGGTGATGGGATTCGAAAACACTTCCTCCGGGGTGATAATTTTGCTGACGTTACCACCGGGCCACCACTGTTACATTCATTGGCTACCTCCATTTTATCCGCTTACACTGCGATCGTCGAGCGCTTAGATACTCCTTTAACCCACTCTTATCCGAATTTCATACAGCAAAATTTTGGGACATCCCCCAAGCTTCGTAAACTGCTGATATAAATCACTCTGATCATCAAACGAATTGGTGGCAAACTTGCACAAAGGATTTTCCAAGAACATGTGTTCTCTGCACTACCGGTCTTCCCACCCTTTCAGAGACCAGACTGCCGTAAGCCGTCCCATGAGCAATTACAGGAATTCCGATCTCACCCGATATTCATCCTCTCCAAGTAAATGCTGTACAACCTTCGAGATACTCATGTCCAAATTTTTCAATTTTCTAACCCGGCGAGTGACTTGTAAACATGTGTAAGAGCTGTAAGCAGCTTTGCTTACAAAAGTCACTGTCCCGTAAATCTGGCTGTGACGAACAACAGCCATGGCAGCTCTAAAATCTATCAAGTGTCATGTAGCTTCAGCAGCGGATCTACCTGAGTTCGGTCCGTCTTCGGAACTAATATCGTGGACCCATACTTATTCCGAAGACTGTTTTCATTACACACGTGCGTGATGAACAGCAGACGGGTTGGAATCCGCAGTCATGAAGACTTGCCGCTGTGGTAGAAACCGGTGGCTGAAACTCGGGGACTTGGAGTAACGAACCACATAACGCCCTGCTACGTCAGGCGCGGCACTGAACCGGACGACAGGAAAGTCGCCGACCGCCAAAGGTGGGTATATATTACCAAACATATCCGAGCCCAGTCTGTGCCAAACAATTCATGGTACAATTTTCTCACATGCCTGAGCTCACGGTACAATAATCTTCATTAAGAGAAAAAGGCCCATGAGTTCCCCAGGTCGAAGTGAAGTTTCTTAAAGAATTCACAACCGGAGCCTTCGGCTAAATAAAGCCCGAGTGATAAAGCAGCAGGGCGATGTGTGAAAACCGCAACCTACTGGGGGGCCAGTGTCCAGTTCATTGGATCACACACCTTTTAGACGGGGCCAAACGCCCAACCTGCCCAATAAAACTTGATCCCCAATCCAGCCGGCAACCACTGTCACAATCGGAAAGACGTGCGGTTCCTCCCCCTTCTAGACTGCTTTCGAATCAGGGTTTTAAGCCAACTTCTCTAGGTGAACTGCCAGCGGTTCACCGACCCCGTTATAGCCCCAGGCTTTTGGTCCCCTCACTTTGGTGGGAAAGCACTGACATAACAGGGCAGCAGAGGCTATTTGGGACCACCCCGAGGTGGGGTTTCAGCCCCGGACAATAGGGTCCGAAGCACGATGAATAAACCACTGCTACATCGTAATCCACGACAAAGCACACACCGCTCGCTCTCCAAAGTCTAGTACCTGAGCTCCTACTGCTTATTAGCGAACTCATCTCTTCCATTGACATTTGTACGCGTCTTCGCCAATACCGCTGTTTCCACATAAATCATACACGTCCTATCGTACGTACTCCATAAGAAATTACTAGCGAGCAATCCGACGCCCCATACTGACCAAATCCAATCTCATACATACATCCCGGGACTAATCCGGACATGTACCACAACCCTTGCTTCTGCATTTGAGCAAATTTCTACCAAGTAAGGATAAGGGATCATGGTAAAAATTGGTCATATGTGAGGACCCTCAATTTCCCTTAGGACGTAAGTACACCTCTAGACTCTGATAAAAAAAACCGTAGACTGACGGCTATTGCCTGAAAACCGAAAGTGGTGATACTTATAACAACCATTTGTGCCCTTATGTTGAGAAACGCCCTCAAGGCAAGAATCCGCCACATCCAAGAGTATCGCGGTTGACTATCCCAGACAGCTTATATGGTGGCGGAGCCCAATCAAAGGCGACCGCTCATTCTAGTAGCCAATTCAGACTGGCCAGAGATACGTTGGACAACAAAGCTGACACTCAACCTTGTTCTACGCAACGTGGTTCGAGTGCGATGAAGCTCTAGAATTATCTGCATTCCTAGGGGAAACATCCTAGTTACGCCCAACCGAGATGCAAAGTAATCAAAATGGAGCAGAGCTTCACACGACGAATACGCCACAGTACTTACAGCAAAACCTTTGGTCACTACTAACACGTACTCTCAAACGCACTACCCGTCTGTTGAATAAACTGAACGACAAAAACAAACGTAGAAGCTAGAAGTGTATATAGTTGAAGCAAAAGATGTACAACAGATGATTATTTACAATGGGGCCAAAACTGCGGGATCAAGAATTATCCCGACCATTCTTCGAGGGCCAATCAGTTATGTGATCCGTTACTCCTGATTCATAGTTCTGCCACATTCTTGCATACAATGCTTCCAAATCTGACGCATAATAATGGCAGTCGAACAAAGGTGACGATTCCCTGGCCTTCCATACCTGAAGAACATAGTTTAGTATCAAATTGATCTCACCTTAGCCCGTATCGCCTGCAGGTACTCGCGATTGTTGCCCAACTTGCTCGCGATGCGCACATAGTCCTCTTGGCTGGAAGCTATCAGCTCTGGACATCCTAAAGTATGGAGTTGGCTAGCAGCGACGCGGCTGGCAAGAGTCTCCAAAGGCAAAGTCACTACAGGACAACCCGCCCACAAAACGTCCATCCCTGTTGTGTGCCCGTTGCACAGAGGTGTGTCAAGACAGACGTCAGCTACCTGAAATAGAATGAATGATACAAAATTAAACCGTGACTCACCTGTCCGCGTCGAACATGCTCCTCCTTCGGTGCAACGTTGCTGAAAATGATGCGCCTGTGAACATGCTGTAAGCCCATTTCTGTCGCTGCAGCTAAAGCACCAGCCTCTCCAGCCGCAGGGAAACGGAGTAACCACAATACAGAATTTGGCACAGCCTTCAGGATCTCTACCCACATGCGCATTGTTGATGGGTCAATTTTATAGAGCTGGTTGAAATTACAAAACACCACCGCGTCTTCCGGCAAACCATAGTGCTGTCGGGATGTCAAGATTAGATCACGTGGAACCTCTTCGCCCGCAGATGCCTTGGATTGAGTTTGCTGTGTAACCAAGCCGTTGTGGATGGTGACGTCATTGATCGTACACGATGGGCTGTTTGTACGAATCATATTCTGTATAGGCTGCAACGACGGTAGTGTCAGGACTGTGAGCTTGACGAAGTACGCGGTCTCTTTCTTTTGATTGCCATTTGTCTCCACTAGACGACCACCGTATGCAACCTCACGAACACAAGCCACCTGGAGTAGTGCTTTGATGTCCAAACCACTAACAACCATGCAATTGTCTGTCGCTCGCCGAGATCCGATGGGATCGTCTGCACTCTCCAACATCACACGGTTACGCAGATGGGGAAACATCTGGTAGTGGTCACCAACAAAGAACGTTTTCGGCATGTAGGCCAACTTCTCTGAATACTGATGACTAAGGCGCATCGGTGACGTGACCGAATCCGTGATAATGTAGTCCATGAAAGTCGATCCGCTAGTGCCAGGATAACCAAGCCACATCGCCTGAATTGGGGCCGGCTTTAGTGCGAATATCTCGTTTCGAGCACCCTTGGTGTATCCGTTCATGTTCAGTAGAATGTGTATACCATCACTAGCAATCCTGTCGGCGGCTTTGCCGTGACACTGGATACCGCTAAGATCCACAAAATGCTCCGCTTCGTTGGCAACTTTAGCACGAAAATTTGTACCATCATCCGGTGCCAAAGAATAACAAAAAACTTCCACTTTCGCACGATCGTGAAAACCAGGAATACTTTGCATGAGGTGGCTTGTAGGATGATTGCAGAAATCAGAGCTCACGTAACCAATTTTTAGACGCTGTCCAGGTTGCAATTTCCTCGGGAAACGGAACGGCGGATGGTGCAGCAAAGAAACCTTTTCCAAACACAGGGAGGCATGTTTTCCAGCTATCTTCTTCCTTTGCTCATGCGTCAGTGGGTACAACATCGAATGGTGAGGATGAACTGACGGGAGGCGATTAGACTCTAGCTGATCTTGCACCATTGAAACTAGGCGTTTCATCCTGTGCTTGTAGTCTGACCAATCGCATACGATCTGCAGACAGTGGGCCAGATTGCAAAATGCATCTGGGAAGTTAGGCTTCAACTTTAACGCTGTCTTGTACGATGCGATCGCCTCGGCCAAATTACCACTGTCCTTAAGAATACTAGCCAAATTAGAATGCGCATCAGCAAACGCTGGATTTATCTGTATAGCCCGCTGGTAACATTGCATGGCACCCTGCACATCTTGCAACTCCTTCAACGTGTTCCCCATATTTGAGTAGGCATCAGCAAACGTTGGAGAAATACGAATTGCTTCCCTGTAATGCAGTAGGGCTTCTTGCAGTTTCCCTTGCAACTGGAGCATGCTTGCCAAGTTGGAATGAGCGACAGCAAACTCCGGATATATCTCCAGTGCTCGCACATACAGTCGAATAGCTTCTTCGGCTTTGCCTTGTTCACGTTTGATATTGGCTAAATTGTTCAACGAATCCGCATGGGTAGGACAAAGTCTCAATGCGGTGTTGTAATACTCCTCTGCTTCGGCGACCTTGCCCTTTTCCTTGAGCGCATTGGCCAAATTACAATAGGCATCAGGAAAGTTAGATTGAAGCTCTATTGCTCGTTTGTAAGTATCGATGGCCAGATCGATCAGATTCTGTTCGTAGTACACGCATGCCAAATTACCGTGCACAACGGCATTGTTAGGTGAGAGAGCGAGAGCTCTCAAGTAAGCTGCAACTGCACGGTCAAAGATCCGTGCTTCTTTCAAAACATTGCCCAAATTCACGTAAGCATCCAGAAAATTCGGATCCAATGTTACAGCCTATAGCGATGGAATTTAGTGGAAAACAAAGTACCTTCTCAAAGTGATGAATAGCCAGCCATATCTCATTCTGGGCGTTGAACACACATCCCAGATTGCTCCATGCTACCGCAAATGTTGGACAGGTTTCGATAGCTTTCAGATAGCATGACTGGAAGGGAAAAAAATAATCCTTAAGACCGAAAACGTTAAGTCGCGCGCAAGACGTCTTTCGACGTCTCATTTATGAACGAGCGAAGCATGCCAGCGCGGTATCCGCAGTAGATCTAAATAATGGGATCAGCCAATCAATGAAATAATGCGCGGTGCAGAGCACCTCCTAAAGGGGCGCGCTAAAATTACGCCAGAAGGGGGTGGGGGAAACTCACAACTGTTTCACGCACAGAACGACCAGGTCGACGAGTTGTTCCCAAGATGTCCTGCTGCCGCGGTCTGCATACATAACTGTTTAAGAGAAAAGGTCTCATTCATTAGATAGGCTCTCAGTTCAAAAACATGATCCGACTGCTTAGATAACAAAAAGCAGCGCGACGACCTGAAGTCGGTACAAAACAAACCGTACAGCGGGACGCTAAACAAGCAGTCGATTCTCGCAGCGCGTCGGGATCATATGAAGCACGCTTACTTTTGCTTCATCCAGGCGCCCAAGTGCCTTGAGCAGATTGCCAAGGTCGCTTCTCACGCAGTAAAGATCCTGCAAAAGAAGATAGTATCAAACCATAATCACTACACCACGCGAAGGGTACGACCGAGTAAACAAACGCAATTCACGAGATAGTCGTGCTGGTTCAATACTTCACCCGGTCAATTATGACTATTGGGTACTGTCATCGCAGTTATAATCATCTTCTAGTGAAATACAGTGAAGCGGACTTTGCTGATAGCTGCCAAGACCCCGGGTGCTCCAGCGATAGCCAATGCAGTGCTGATATGACCGAACGGTAAACCCTTGTGACCATGGGGTTAAACCTACCGTCCACTATGTTGAGCATTAGGAACTTATCGCTTGAATGCCGGTAACACCATTGAACCTTGTAATCAGTATTGAGCAATCAAAGACCCGTTGCAGGCCCAACTGCCTTGTGCTTTTTGTGTATTACAAAAATTAGGCAGTTTTTACAAGAGTAGTCAGACGTGCGACGGTCTCAAATCGAAAGACCTACTTTCTGGATTAACCAGTAGGTTTTCGTGAGATTTTTCGACCTCATAGAAAACCGCACCAATCCAGCATACCCTGATACTTTAATGCTTGTAAGTATGCTGATGATATTGTGATCGCTTGTCCATCCCCAATTTTAGAAAACTCTCGACCTACCCAGGACAGTTTTAATGAACTCCACGATTGTTCTGTCACCCGATTCCTTGTACTTAACGTCAGTAAGCGCACTGAAGTTCCATTTATTCTTAAAATCGGCCCCCATTATTTTTTATTAGTTATTAATCTCTCCTTAGAGTTAACAACCAAAGGCCTCTGAAATCCTCAGTATGGTCGAGAGTGGGTTGTGACTGGTCACCCTACTCTTGCACCTCGCGAAATGCTCCCATACGATGAAGCGTCTCGAATAGTCTCTATTGAGAAAGCCCTACTCACTGCCTCCTCATGGCAGAGGTGTTTTTCCACCAAAGTGGGACCACTGGTAGTTCACCTAGGAGAGTTGACCAAAAAGCTTGATTCCAAACCAACCATGAGGTGTACGAACCACACACACCTTCTCGGTTTTGGCGATTGTGGGAACCGGCTAGATTGGGCATCGAGGTCTAATGAGCATGTTGGACGTTTGACCCCGCCTAAAGGGCGAATGATGCGATGAACTGGACACCGGCTCCCAATGAACGGTTTTTACACACCGCCTAGCTGCCTTGAGGGTCAGGCTTTGGTTAGCTAAACGCTCCGGTAGTGGATTCCACAAGAAAACTCACTTGCCTTTGTCTGTGCGACCTGGCCGTATCCCGCCCACATGCAAATCATGGAACGTTTTCCTTTTTTCATGAAGATTATTGTACCTTGATTCGTTTGGCAGTCTCTATTCAGACATGTGAAAGCAATAATAAATAATAAACGTTATCGAAATAGGCGTGCGGAACAGGTCTACATGGCCTATAAATTCTTGATGCCGGTACCTTTTTATAAGCCAACTCACTTCTCCTACTGCGCGGAAGGTTCTTTTTTTATTCCGCGCCACACCCTTTCCCATCCAGACTCATCTTCTGTTACTATACCAAGCTCAAATCTGCCCTGCTGTTGAATACTGCAGTCCGGTGTAGGATGGGCTTTGTCTTCTCCTGTTTCCCTTATGGATCGTGTTTAACAATGAGCGATTATCCTTCTCTAACACCCATTTTGTAGTTACTGGCCCCTCAGCAGGCAGTTGTTTCGGTGTCCCCCTGTATCGTTACTACTTTTTATTTTTGTTCTTCGAAGCTTGTCTCGGCAGTTCCTCTTCCTGCAACTTTAGCTCATCTGTCCCGTACACAGGCATCCTCATAAGATTCCGGTTCCCAGATGTCGTATCTCTCCGCCCCCATCTTTTTTATTCCCCCGAACTGCCAAGCTATGAAACACGCTCTCTCTCTCTCCCCTAACTTACAACCTTACACTCTTCAAAGGCAGAATAAATAATATGGATCTTACGTGATCGTCCCCAAGTCTCCTTTTAACAGTATGCTTTTTGTCTACGGCGATCTCTTCCTTTACTGTAATTCACATTATGTAATAAAAGAAGCAGTCTACGAGGTGAAGTGTGCAACCTACACACGGCAGCATCGGCCGGACTGCCATAGCATATCCTTGATTTTTTTTTAAGGATGGATGTCAGAAGTAGGCTAAAGCCAGCCGGTTTTTCTGTATACGTGATTACATTTTATCTGGGAAGTATTCCGCGAGATGTGGATATCGGAAAAGTAAAATTAACCGCTCATGTGGTGCGATCGGGAGCGGGACCAGCCCAATCCTGTGCCAGAATCTTACACATAGAAAGGGCAATTAGCGTGCTGAATATAATTATTCAAATATTCAGACTACATGGATGAGCAAGAAACTGATATAAATTTTTACTCAGCACAGCGGTGATATGGGTATATCCGGACTGAAACAACTCCCACGGCATTCCCATGGGTTCGTACTGGTTTCTTAAAACACGTTGGTATCACATGGCAGCTCTCTAATCGGCCGCATCTCCTCTCTGAACGTTGTGAATGCAATCGTGTATCCAACAAAAGGAAGGAGGATAAAAAAGCATAATAATATAACGCAATTCATTGATCACATTGACTTCGGTAAATGGTAGGAAATTATAAAGCATACGACCAGATCGGCCAAGAGAAATGTTTAGTGACCGTGACACTAAATGCACTTCGCTTCTGGAGCACCCCGCGGGGTCCGACTAAGAATGGTTGTCGAGTATCACTTGTGAACCGTTCTCACGCTGGTATTTCTATTTAGTATACTATTACCCGAATAATTTTCCAAATGCTTGGTCAAGGGAAGACTGATATATTTACAGCAGATAATTGAACGCTCAAGTTCAAAATAATACTAACCAGCATTGCAATACAAGCAGTTTTCTGCACTTACGGGGTTATATTGCAACGCAGTTGCATAGGCGCTGACGGCAGATTCCATGTCACCAGCCGCGACTAAGGCCGCAGCGAGATTGATGTAGCCATCGATAAAATCAGGTTTGATCCTAAGAGCGTGTCTGTAATTATCGATCGCTTCTTTTAACTGGCCACGCTCCTTGTAAACATTACCAAGGTTTGAGTACGCTTCAGCCATCAGAGGGTTCTTTTTGATTGCCAACTGACTGAAATGAGCGGATCGATCCATTCGGCGACATTGGAAGTATATGGAGCTCAAAAGCAACAATGTTGATGTATTTTCTGGATCCTGGTTCCAAAGTTGCATGCAGTGCTGTTCGGCTTGTTCATAGTCACCAGCTTGATATTCTCTGTGAGCGAGTTCAGCCAAACCTATAACAGAAAAATTAGTAAACAAGGTGAACGGCTCATTTCTCTAAAAATTAACTTGATAACCCATAACGGAAGTTGGTGTGTTGGCTCGAGCATCTCTAGGATCCAAGCTACAAATGACGGCTTTTATCAAGTCAGAAGACCATATTGAAGTTTATTCGCCTGGTACTCAAGGTTGGGAGTTTGACGCGAGTTGGGGTAATCGAAGTAAACGAGCTGTCATCTCTTCACACCTGATGCCTCGCGGTTAGGGTTTTGTTACAACTCACGGCTTTGGTTGAGAACCTTGATGGTTTTCTCGCTTTGCGAATGGGCTCTCTGGCAGTAACCTTCGATCAAATTCCAATAAATACAAAACAAACAAAATTCCATTCCATCAAGTAAAGTAAAGTCAAGGAATGGCTTTATACACCCCGAGAGTTGGATATGCAGCAACCACATAACCATAGTGTTAACAAAAAGTGGAAAAAACAGCAACCGCAGTATGATACAGCAATTAAAGGACGTGAAAAAGGACAGCAACATCAAAATCGATGCCATACTCGGGTGTATAGAATGGATTTAGTCTAACATCTGGCGCAGATTTTCTGCAACAAGTTCATGGTTCGTTAGAAACCTGGCGAGACATGGGACAATAGACCGCCTGTAAGCTTCAGTGCGTGTCCTTAAAAGTTTGAGTAGAACGGGTGGATGAGTGAGAAAGGCACTGACTGAGGGCGGAATAAAGAGGATGAGATATCAGATAAAATCTTTTTGGAGAATGTTTTACAGGACTTGAAGTGATGTTTAACCACATACTGTACTAGATGTTCCCGTGATGAGACTACAAACTGACAGAAATTTGAGGGATCGGGAAATGAGTTTGAGGTCCTTGTTCAACAGATCGGGGAAGATAACGGGGGACCCATAAAGCCAGTGAGGCGAAACGCACGCAGAAACAAAACGCCTTACGAGATGGTTTGGAATGGAAAGTGGTTTAAGACGTAAAACATAAAACGTGAGCCTCCTGGCCTTCAGAAAAACGTCATTGACGTGGTCAGACCAGGTGAGGTTACGGCTGAAAATAATGCCCAGGTATTTGACAGACGGTTGTCGTTCCACCTCGTCACTCAGGATAGATAAAGGCGGGCTGGCGTTTGATAATTCACCATACTTTTGCCCTTTCAAAAAAGAAAAAATTACGTTACATTTTTGGGGGTTCATGCGGAGGTTCCTTTCTTATGACCACTCAACTAGTTCGGACACGAAGTCGCGCGGGATAACCAGGACCACACTGGCCTTCGCATTGGGTAGGGTGGGGAGTGATAAGTGAGCTACTGCATAGATATCCCTAACTTTGTTCAATTATTTGTCCTCTATACCTAATGCCCAATCTTCTGGCTCGTAACATTCCCCTATTCGTGTTCATCACTCCTCAAAGTTTGTTGCCTAGTAGGGTTGTAGGTAGTTAAGCACCAAATAACTGCTGTTTCTGAAGCCTCGTCAAACTCTGAATCTGCAGACTCTCTTGCAGGTGGGTGCGTACAATGAACTCTTAAGGATATCTGCCGCGTATCTAAGCTGAGAATGTGAGATTCTAGTGCTATCAGCAACTCAAGTGCGTCGCATTTCTCTTTGAGTTACTTCCACCGCACACCAGTTGACGAGAAGCCTACTTAGGTTAGTACGGAGGTAATATACTAAACAACTGAGCCGGAGCTTCATTTGACGATTGGATCCAGGTCAATAATCGTTCATGTGCTGTGCGGCTCCAGGGGTCGTGTGCTTCAGATTTACCGACGTCCTTTTGTTCAATGAATAATTTATTCTTGGTGCATATCCTACCATTTTGTTAGTCTCGTTTTAGCTCTTATGCCTTGTATTTTGGCCGATTTAAGCCTGGCGATCAGGCGTTGTCTTATTATTATTATTACACTCTTCAGTGTGATGAACAGCACACTGGGTGAACCCCATAGTCACGAGGACTTAAGCCCCGGGACTTGGAATGGTGAACCACATAGAGCCCCGATAGGTTAGGCGTGGTATTGAACCGGACTCCAGCAAAGCTGCAAAGTCGGATGGCAGTGGCGGGGCTCAAACCTCGGACCATAGGGTCCAAAGCACGCCTGTGATAGCGACCAAACCACTTCGCCACCCCCATCTTCTGACTTGTCTGTGGACTAAACGTGCAAATTATTAGGCTGCAATCTCCCACTATTCGTACAATCTATCTATCTTAATCGACCAAAACCAATGGACAGACATCTATTTTCGGATCGCTTGGACTGTCATCCGAATACCCTAAATGCTGCTGACACATGCGAACACTGGTATTATACGTTCACCAGTTCAGTTCAGTTCAGTTTTTAAAACCATTAAGCATGCACCTTCGTGCGCCGGTTTTGGTTGCTGTCTTTTGGTACCCCATTTGGATAAAACAGCAGAATGATGATTAAAATGTTGACAGTAAATTAAAGCGGAAGATGGAGAATTCATATAGAATAGTGTTAGGGGAATAATGGGTGGATGCACTGTTTGCGACACCCAGCCATATCACTCAGTGTCTCTAACGATCGAAGACCATCATTCCGAGGTCCCCAGCCAGGGAGCCTAAAAGGGCCTATGTGACCTAGTGTCCTGGTTAGGGTTTTCATACCCTCATGCCAGGTATTAGCTTCACCACTCTTCATCTTTTTCTAACCGCTACCAGCCTTGGCAAACATCGCTCACCGCGGCAACCACCATCATCATCATCGTACAGCGAAATACCGTGAAGCAAACTTCACTGACCGCTACCAAACTCATAATGCATACTAGGTTAGTGGTAAAATTCAAGGTGAACAGGGGCTGGATCCATTTTGAGGAAGGGAGAAGATGAGCCACTATGGTCAACACACAGAGTACGCAATCGCACTCTGCATACATACAGTTCAAAGTGTTCTGGCCTGCCAAGAAATGACAACAAAAACGCCACTGCTGTCGGTTCGCTGCCATATCCTTCAATGTCTTCAACCAACCAGTTGTGGATTCTTTCGGACCCCAACCTGAAAGACGAGAGACACCTACTCTACCTAATGGCTCTGTGCATTTCTTCATGCCTCATCTCCACGTCATCTGTTGACCTCCACGTGGTTTGCTCCAACCCGGATTAGCTACAGCGAATAAAGCGCGGTGCGGCAGACGATGGCTGGGCATACGCAAAACGTGCCCTAGCCACCGAAGCCTAGT